>JAQGBS010001465.1:0-15659 GCA_034698545.1 Acrobeloides obliquus
CAAAATTACCCCCATAGGGGTCATTTTCAGAAAAAAAATCGAGAAAAAATTTTTTCGAAAAAAATTCACGTTCAATGGGGTCGCTGATCCGAAGTAGTTCCGATAGTCTCCTACTGTGTAGTAGCTCCGAATTTTTCATAAAATTCTTAAATTTTGTTTTTTGTTCGTAAAAACATTTTCAACCTAAATCAAAATTTGTACCTGCATTTGCCGGTCTAAAATGTTTTTTAGGTGGTGCTTCAGAAAGACCATTTGAACCGGCACTATTAATCCTAACTCGCTCTGAATTTAAAATATTGTTTAGTAACCAAAAATTTTACACTCACTTGGATTTGGTGTTTCATGAACAACTGCTGGTTTTGTAACCTTTACTTGAGGAGTTGCTGGAGTTGGAAGCGATGGAACTGGCGAAGGAGTTGGCGGTGAAATCTTTGCTGCTTTTTGAGATTTGGCTGGAGACTGAGTTGTTACTGAAGTGTTGTTTGGAGCTGAAGTATTAGAGAGTGTCTCCAATTTTGCGAGAAGATATTTTTCATATGCCTTACCGACAGGATTTTGGCCAATTTTTGGGTTTTTTGGTTGATTAGTGATAGTGGTTGGGTTTTTGGTGGGTTCTATAAAATTAATTTGAAAAATAAAAAATTGCTCAAAATTCACAAAACATGTTACATGTTTTAAAAAGATGTCACATGTTGTTATATATCATAACTTGTAATCGCTTATTTTATATGATTACAAGTTATGATATTTCTACCATAATCTGCAATCGCTTAAATTAAGTGATTACAAATTATGATACTTTTATTATAACTTGTAATCACTTGAAATATGCAATTACAAATTATGATATATGGAAACATGTCACATCTTTTCAAACATGGAGCATATTTTAACAATATTGAGCTATTTTCATGTTTTTTTTTTAAACTTTTTTGTCAAAATAAGTAAAAATTGATTTTTTTTCATGAAATAGACATTTTCCAACTGATTTTGAAAAATTTTATTAAAAAAATTTTTTGTTGCTTTTACTCACCTTTTTTGTTAGCACTTTTTTGATTCGCCATATCTTTGTACATCGACATTTGATAATGTGTAACCCATGCTTTGACCGTTATTGGGCTGATTCCAAAGTCCTTGGCTGCAATACTGGCCCCTTTGTCACCAATTTTCAAAGCATATGCAATTACGGTAGCCTTTAATTCGTTAGTATATTTAGTCATTCTAAAATAATTTAATAACAAATTTACAATTTAAAAAAGTATATATAATCGTTGTGGAACGAAATTTAAAAAATCACACAAGATGCATATAAACTTTATTTGTAATTCAAAAAAATCATATTTCAAATACATAAAAAAATTTCAAAATTGGAATATTTAAAGGGGGTGCACGCCCGAAAAATTTTTTCCTAAATTTAAAAAAAAGACCCTTTAGGGGTAATTTTGTGCGGAGAATCGATTGTGCGTATTCCCGAAACGTGAAAACGCTTACATTACCCTGATTCAGGGGAAAAATTGGGTTTTACAGCAAAAAACTAATTTTTTCCCTGAATCAGGGAAGCGTTTTCACGTTTCGGAAATGCACACAATCGATTCCCCGCACAAAATTACCCCTAAAGAGTCTTTTTTTTTAATTTTCGAACACTGGAAGGGGCGTGCACCCCCGTTGTAACTAGTTGTTGTGTAATAAATTAGAAATAGAAAAACATGTATCCCCTAGTCATGGCAGATTCCATTACTTCCGTTTCTGATACGATGGAAACTTTGTGATCATCGAACTTGTGCCAACTAGCAGCATATCTTCTTTGGAATGTTATGTAGTGGCCTAAAAATCCTTTTTTTAAGGCATGAAAATAAACAAATACCTTTATTTGGAGATTCGCCTTCATGTGTAATTATGCTCATGAGGTTAAAGGTTTTCTATAAAAAAAATTTTGAAATTTTTTTGAATTTTACAAGTTCAGGATGATATCCAAGATTTGGTAGGGGATGTAATTCGTGGTTTCCTGAGATCGAAAAGAGGGTGACTAGGTAATAAACAATTGAGTTTTTAAAGAAATTTTTCGAAAATTGAGGATGGAGTCTATTTAGACCACTAAAAGGGCTTTGATAAAAACTTGGCTTACTGGTCCCTGGTCCTTTTCTATGGATTGTATCGTTAATTGCCTATCAATCTTGATCTTTTTGCCGTTTTTGGTGCATTTTCCATTTTTATATTCATATCTTTTTAAGGCAATTACTAGATACCTAAAATGTCTTGGCATACATAAGTTATGCAGTACCAGGGGCAAGGAGATCGAAAATGGCAAAAAAAACCAGCATGAACTTCATGGCCAAGTGGCTAGGATCATCGCTCAATGCACTAGAGGTGCAGGGTTCAGATCCTCCTTGGAGCTTAAATTTTTTGCATGTTTCATGATTGCAGCAATCTTCACAAAAAAATCAGAACTATGCACCTTTAGTGCATTAGGCGACCATCCTAGCCACTTGGCCGTAGCTTACTTTGGAAAAGTGAGAAATTTAGTATTGATTTTAGCGCCTTCCGAAGTACACGAACAACTGTATTCCACTGGTTCTTCTTGTTTTAACTCATGAATAACATCGAATATGGATTTGGTGTCATTTCTAAAAATTCAATTTTTAATGTATAGCAATTCCCGAAATGAGCAATTTTGCGATTTTTTCAAGTTTTTATTTTTAACCAAAATAACCCTATAAGTGGTTTTTCTATGCTAGAAATCGATTGTGAATATCGACGAACTTTGAAAAGACTTCCCTGACTGTTTATTCGCTTCAATACACACATCTCATTCTTGAATCAGGTTTTCAAGTTTCGGCAATGCGCTCAATCGATTCCTAGCATAGAAAACTTCCTATAGGGTTATTTTGGTGAAAAATTTAAAAATTTGAAAAAAATGGTTCAAAAAAAGAAAAGTTGCCCTTCTTGAGGCACCCTATAGATTAAAAAAACTCGTGTATTCATATATCTTTCCCACGCCATGTTTAACATTTTTAATACGTCATAGCGCAGTGGATAAAGAATGTGCCCGTTCGATCTGGCAAGTTAAGCAACGTTAAGACCGTTAGGTTCGAATCAACTTACGTAATCGGCGCAGCAATATGGTTTTCGATTATTTGTTTTTCACTATTATTTATCTGGCATTTTTGGCAATTTTTGTATTGGATAATCTCAGCATTAAAGCAATAGGCCATGGGGTCATTTATAGTGGAGTTTCCACCTATGGTCATATTGAATTCTTCGGTGAATTTTTGCAGTAGAGTAGTAAAAAATTCCATTGCATCCTAAAAAATCAAAAAAAATTTTTTAAAGTGTAAAAAAGTCTCTCACGTGTTGTTTTCCATCGGTAAAATTGGTTTTCTTGCGGATTATTTCGAGAGAAGGCTTAATTTTTTGTCTATCTACCAAATTTAGGAAAGCTCTAAAAAAGTTGGATACAACTATAATCGGGGCACAGCTGTAGAAAATGCCTAAAAAACGATGGCAACAAGAGTAATCATAGTGCAACCGGTAGGGATGCTCAAAGATCATCTTTAACGAGAAGGGTTCGTTCCCGGTGGTGAACATGTTACATGTTTTAAAAAGATGTTACATGTTGCTAAATATCATAATTTGAATTCGCTTGAAATATGCAATTATAACTTATGATATTTCTACTATAATTTGTAATTGCATAAATAAAGTGATTATAGATTATGATACTCTTATAATAACCTGTAATCGCCTAAAATAATTGATTAGACATTATGATATTGAAACATGCTACATCTTTTCATAACATGTAGCATATTTTGTCAATTTTGAGTTATTTTCATTTGTTTACAAACATTTTTAGTCAAAAAAATAAACATGGATTTTTTAGTCATTTTCCAACTAATTTTGAAGAATTTTATAAATTTTTACAAAAAAAATTATTTGAAAAAATTGGACCCATCAAAAAGAGAGAAGATCATCTGGTGGGGGGGGAGGTCAATGGTTAACGAAGGGGAGGAGCAGCGGTATAGAAAAGAGTACACAGGGATTACATGCCAACTCATGAGCTGAAGGTCCGAACAATGGATGATTTTTGGCGACATACTCATATAAAATCAAAGGCTTGTTATATCTTTCTTTCAATACGTTGGCGGAGTAAAAAACAGCAGACGCTAGTCCTTCAAGATTAGTCAATGATTTTAGCACGGCATTCATAAAGCATGTATTTCCCAAGTTAGGAAAGCTAAAAAAGAATTTATTATAGTGAAAATGAAAAAAAGTTACCCAATCTCTGGGGTATCCTGCTCACTTTCGAACTCCTCCTCTTCTTCTCTAGAACATTCATCGTCATTATCGGGTCTCCAATCAGGCATGTTATCTAAAATTTTTGTTGATGTTAAAAAAATACAATTATTTTGTCATTGTCATTATAGTCGGCGTCAATCCCTGTTGTTTCTACAGACGCGCGATTGCGAAATCTGCAAGTTTGAATCGATCTCGGTATGGCATGTTAAGCAACGTTTGAGCCCACTAGGGAAAAAATTTTGATTTTCAAAAAAATTTACAAACAATGAAGCAAAAAAATTTTGCTCCATTGTTTGTAAAAAATTTTTTCAAAATTTATGTTTAGTGGGATCGAAGCTGCGGACTCAACGTTGCTTAACTTACCAGATCGAGTGGGCGAAACACTTATCCACTTAGCCATTGACAGAGGACTTTTTGTTTCTTATGGGCGGAAACTGACTATAGCCCATAGTCAAGTAGTTAGGGCGCCAGATGCTCCGCATGAAGAGGCGTGTTCGAACCCGCTAGGAGTGATTTCTTTTTGTATCATTCAAAAAACTTTGCATATGGTTAATTTTATGCGTCGAACACGATGGTGATATTATTTTCCCACACAAAATTTCTAAAAAATTATTTTTTTAAATTTTAATGCAAATTTTGACGTTTTTTGTTGAGAAATTTAGACTTTTTTGTGTGAAATCTACTTACTAATTCTACTCATCCAACCTCTCGGAGCCATATCGTAAATAACGAATACAATATAAGTATAAAATATTAATAATAGAATGTTCTATAAAAGAATGCATTTTTTAACAAAAAGTTCGATTTTCAAACAAGATCAATCAGAATTTTAACAAAAATTAGGTTTTCACTTAAAAAATTCTTTTTTAGGCAATCAGAAAACACCTTTTTACCAACGGGTAAATTTAATTTTTCCAGGAAATGAGGGGCTCCCCACTGACGTAGAGGAGGGGTGACAACTTTGCCTCCTTTTTTTACAATGAACAAAATATCAGCATGCTCAAAATTCGCACATCTCTGTCCGGTGACAAGTATTTCCATTTTTTATAACTTGTTCATCTCATACAACAAAAGTCTTTCATTTATGACTTTTGTTATCAGAAACCTTTATGACTGATAAAAACTATGTGGTCGACCATCGACCAAAAAAAATTTTGAACAGGAAAATGGGTCAAGTCTCTTCAATTTACAATTTCCACTGAGAAAGTGCATAGATCGAAAAGAAATTTATGGTAAAAAAATTGGTAAAATAACAATACTAACTTAACTACGAAAAACGTTTTGATAAAAAAGTCAATTGAATAAATCAATAAAAAAAGTTATCAAGTTGAAAAACGATAGGGAAAAAGATTGCATAAAAAAAGTAAATCTTTGTTTTGGCGGGAAGACATAAAAAGTTTCGTCAAAGATTTCTTCTATCTTTTCATGTGATGCGATATCATTGTGTTTAAAAAAAATTTCGACTCAACCCCTTCCTGTGATCAAAATTCAAAAATTTCTTCGAATTCGTGTTTCCCATACTCGAAAACCCCCGAGTAGAAAAAATCAACCGACTTAAGAACTTTTTGAAAATTTGACTCTTTCGCCTTGGGCAAAAAACTGGAAAAATTTTTGTCTCCGATTTTGATGATTGTGTATCGATCGTCTTCTCTCATCGTCCCCTACAACTTTTGCAATGGCACTCTGGGTTTAAATCAAGCGTCCGATAAAGAACCACAGACAAACATAGTAGTAGGATGCTACATGTTTTCACGGCGGGTGAGAGACTTTTGTGCACCGGACATTTGCGCACTGACATTTACGCCCCGAATTTTATAAAATTTCTGCCTACAAACAAGTTCACATTATTGTAAGAAAACCGGTGTAAAAGTTAGCTCATGCTTCATTGTGCAAATGCGCAAATGTCGGTGCGCAAATGTCTGGTGCGCAAATTTCAGTGCGCAAAAGTCTCTCATCCTTCACGGCGCACGAAAGTTTGCAAACAGTTCCGATTCCAACTTTGGGGGAGAGCACAGGGAAGCTAGGGCACGGCTAGTTTTGAATTTTGGGGGGAGGGTTAGAAATTTTTTGATAATATAAAAATTTATATCTAAATAAAAATATGTACAGAGTATAAAAAGAGTAAAGTACTCAAGTAAATAAAATAGTTATGATGGAAATTTTATCGATTTTTCATAATTCATAAAAATGAGGTTACAAATAAAAAACTTATGATAAATTCATAATTGACAAGGAGGGTGACCGAAGTGGTATAAAAAATCATCGATTCATTCCAAATTGTTTATATAGTTTTTATCACTGCTTAAAAATACCACTCCCCAAAACGCGAACCTTTATACTTTCAGAGAAGAAAGCTTCCTTATAAGCAAATTTTGGTAACTAAAAATTAATACCACCAGTGGTAAGTGGATACGCTGCAGCTTCATAGCCTAAGGCTGGGGTTCGAATACTATCACCATCTAAATTTTTTTGCCTTTTTTCAATTTTTTCCAATTCTTTTAAACAATTTGGAATGAATCGGAGATTTTTTTATACCACTTCTGTTACCCTCCTTGCGAGATCTAGTTATAAGAAGCTTGTCTAGGGATATTCAAGTATCTTGGAAAATTAGTCATAGCTGAGGCCGGCATAAATTCAGGCGGAACACAACTTCTTGAAGCTTGTGTTGTAGACATCAAAATTGGCTCCCGAGGTGGCATATTGGTGTGAACTGTTATATCTGGAGGCATGGAAGGAGCTTGATGAATACCCGGCATAGCAAAGTTTTCATTTGATAAAATCATAAAATTTTGAGATGGCTGTGACAGTAGTCCTTGAATTGCTGGTTGCTCAACATAGGAATAGCTGTTGTCAATGTAATTGCTTGGAAAGCCATATGCCAGTGCTAAATTTATATATTTTTTATCATACATTAACATAAATTTTTTATGACATGCACCAAAATATGCATATTGTATGCAAGCACCAAAATTTGCATATTTTATACTATGCCAAAAATTACCTTGAGGATTAAACATATTCGGCTGCTGACTCAAATATAGGTTCTGAGCATGAATGTGATATTCAATTTTTGTTGGTTCATTTCTACTCACTGCCCCAAATTGATTGCCAAAATTAGCCATATGTTTAAGCCCCATATTGAAGTCGTTCAGATTAATTCCATTTTTCTAAAATTTGCATATTAAGCAAAATTTACAATTATCAAAATTACCACTGGAGGCAAGGAGAAAGTATTAAAAGCTTGGATGGGTTTTATTTTTCCCTGTGCATAATAAACAGCCAAGCGATTTTCCTAAATTTTTGAAATAAAAAATCGGAAACTATTATTGTCTGGGATCAGCTCTAGCCCAAAAAGTTACAATTTTTCACCAAGAATCATCGCTCCTTCACAACAAATTGTTTTTTCCGAGGATTTTCAGAATTAACACGAGAATACTTCTTCAAAACTCCAGGATATTCTATTATTTTGAGTTATGATGAACAACTTTCAAAAAAATTTTTTGAAAAAAGTTGTGCTAAAATATAGGCAAAATTAAAAATCCGAATTTTAACGTGAACTTGGCTCAGTGGTAGTGCTCCTGGATTTGAGTCTAATGGCCTCAAGTTCGAATCTCACTTGAATCGATTTGATTTTGCCTCAAAATAAAACTGGTATATACCATAGTCAGACAACTTTTTTTTCAAAAATTTGTTTGAAAATTGTTCAGCATAGCTCAAAATAATAGAATATCCCGGAATTTTGAAGAAATATCCCGTGTTAAAACAGCAATTTTGAACACGAAAATTCTCAGGAAATGACAATTTTTGGTGAAAAATTAAAAATTTTGGGGTGAGATCCTAATACCAAAATTCGATTTTTTACCTCCAAACATTTTTCTGGGCCATTATTCAAATTCATTCTTGATATTTCTTGAGGCAACAGTGGGCTATTGCCAATTTCCATATTTTCAATTCCGTTTTCAATAGGTTTAGTTGGAATTGGATTTGTAGTCGGTGGTGTGGAAATTTGTGTCGGGGAATGAATAGCTGGATTATTGAAGGGCTCAGGGTTTCTTCCAGAGTTCCTTTTTCCTGGTTTGATGGCAATCACTTGGATATCATCATCATCTTCTGGTACTTCTGGTTCAAAAATTTGTTGTGAAGTTTCAAGCCGTTCACGCTCTAAACATTAACAAAAATTTTAAATTTTTTGTACAAAATTTCAATTTTGGTGATATTTAATTATTATTATAAAAACGAAAATTTTATCCTTCATAGTTCAGTGGTAATATGCTTAACTTTGACTTTAAAAGGCCGAGAGTTCGTTTCCCCGATCGAAATCATTTTTTTTGCGAAATTTTTTTGAAAATTGCTCAGCATAGTTAAAAATAATAGAATGTCCCTATTTTTGAAGAGTGTTCCCGTGTTAAATGGAGTCTGTAAGTCGAGCAAGAAACAACCGGATGAAATCCCTGGAAAATACGCAACCTCCATTGGCCACCTAGATAAGAAAAATTTTAAACTTGTCATACTTATACTAGGAGTAGGTAGCGGTGTTGTCGACTTTCTTTTCGGTGAATTATTCTTTTCATTAGATTTTTGAAGTTTATTTTCTAGCGTAGGAATATTTTCTGGTCCTAAAAGTGGTTTAAAGATCAAAGCTTGACAATTTTTTATGGTATTGGGTTGTTCCAAAAGTTTTTACTTTTCATTTGTTTCCATGGTGATGTTTGCAAACTTTTGGAACAGCTCATATATTATAAAGGGGGTGCAAATTAGGGCCCTTTTTATAAAATGATCATTTTTAGGGGTAATTCTATGCGAGAAATCGACTGCCAAATTGTAAAAACGCTTCCTTGACCCTGATTCAAGGAAGGAAACGGTGTATTGAAGTGAAAATCAATTTATTTACTTAAATACGTATTCCTTTCCTGAATCAGGGTCAAGAAAGCGTTTTCACAATTTGGGAGTGCGTGCAATCAATTTCTCGCATAATTACCTCTAAAAATGATCATTTTAGAAAAAAATTTTCTGGAAAAAGAGCCCTAATTTGCACTCCCCCTTTAAGAGAAAAATAAAATACTTGAAATTGGAGTTGAACTTAGGAGGTTAGGTGTTTGACTCGAATCTAGTGTTGAAGATCCTGATGAATTCATAGCAAGTTCATTGAGTGTATTTATTAGATAAGTCTGGTATTTAAGGCCAATTGGATTGAATCTGTAACCATCTTTTTCTTGAGCACTAGATTGTGATCGGGAGGAACTTGGTGCTAAAAGAAAATTCTAAAAAACTTTAGGCAAAAATTATACAAGGTCGAATTTAGGGAGGTCTAGTGCATTTTTTTAAATGGCCATTTTCAACAAAATTATCCCTTCCCAGTTAGTTAAAATGTAATACCTTGTTGTTGAATATCACAGAGTTGTTTCCGAAGCCTTTGAGTATTTTTTCTTATTTTTTCTTCATCGGCATTTTTCAGCCATGTATATATAGTTGCTATAGATATTTTATAAGTGATGGAAGCACTCTTGATACCACATTCGTTGGCATATAAAATAACAGCAGTTTTTACCTTATCTGAATAACCTTTCGGCATATTGAGAATCTAAAAGTTGTAAAGTAAGCTTTTAGTTAAATAAAGAGGGTTCAAAAAACCAAGGGGCAAAAAATTCGAATTTTCAAGATGTTCTCCAAATCTATTGATCTTTTGTACTCGGGGGTTTTTGACATAGAGAACTCGAATCTTAAGTAATTTTTTGATCCGCCGGTCTACTATATAGGAGGGATCCCGAAGGAAACGAGGCGTAACGTTAGGTTGTATAACTTGCAGATCGTGTAAGATCTCACGAATCAGGTCCTCTTTGGCTCTGAAATCAGGGATGTAAACGTGTACGGTTTACGTGTATTAAACGTACACGAATAGCAAATTTTTGACGTGTACGTGTAGTACACATACACAATCTATCGTCTACGTGTTGTACATGTTAAAATTTTGCCATTCGTGTACGTGTACTAACATTACGCCTCGTTGCTTCCTGGATCCCTCCTATATAGTAGACCAGAGGTGATTGACAGAGCGTTTACCTCAGGGCTCCTCCCATAAGAGTAAACTTCTCCGTCCATTATATGCTACTGTAGTCCTACTATACAAAAATCGAAAGAAGATATATAAAGAGCGCAGAAAATAGAGTTCAAAAATATAAACAAGCTAGATTTTTTCTTCTCCCCAAAAGAGCGGGAAAATATATGTTTTGTGTATTTAAAAAACTTATGATTACCATCTTTATTATAGAAGAAAAAATAAAAAGCCGACTATATAAAAAGGTAATCGAATATAAAAAACTATATTGATTATAAAAACCTTTTCCTCAAGGCATGTTTTTTTTAAACTTTTACGATGTTTTTAAGATGATGAGAAGTCTGAGTTATCATTTTATTTAAATACGATTTTTCTGCCGATTTCGGGTGTGGATTATGGACCCCGGACCCACTAGCTACGTCACTGATGTAAAGGGTTAGAGCCTTTGTGTTGGAGATAGATGTGTGTTTTTACTCAGGCTGCGCGTTGTCCTGCGGGCGGGGTTTTTTCAAAAAATTTTTTGCTGGGCAAGGTTGCGAGGTTTTTAAAAGCTTGCGGGCGGGATCCCGCGGGGTTAAAAAGGTTAAATTTTGTTGATAAAAAATTGGTTAATACAATAAATGCATTTATTTAACGCATCCCCTCCGGCGATGCGTATGTTTGTTTTGTTTTTGGTGGTTCCTACACCCATTTTTAAGGTTTTTCTCATTAACTTTCGTCACATAAAAGCTAGCAATTTAATTTTTCCATGCGAATTTTTTCAGACCAATAGTAACAGAATGGTGGGTCGATTGTAGGGTTTTATTTAAAAAATATAGAAAAAAACGAATAAGCGACTTTTGGTGAGTCTCTTTTTTCCCGCAAAATTTAGCAAAAACTGCACATTCGTTTTTTTACTTTTAGAGCGAATAGTAGTAGAAAATTGTTATAAAGAAAATACCGTCTCGCTTTTTTAAAGGAAAAATTATTTTTTCGAAAAAAATCGATTTTTTTCTTTAAAATACCCTATTTTTTTCGATAAAAGCCATTGATTTTCATCGAAATTTGCATAAACATGGATATAAATTTTTTCCCCACGGTCAAAAAATTTCAATTAGACATATTTATACCTAAAAATTGACGAGGAGTAACATAAAATTGACGAAGAACAAAACGAATGTGCAGTTTTTGCTAAATTTTGCGGGGAAAAAGGAGACTCACCAAAAGTCGCTTATTCGTTTTTTGGTCTTTTTTCTATATTTTTAAAAATAAAACCGATCCACCATTGTGTTGCTCTTGGCCTAAAAAAAATTCACATGCAAAAATTAAATTGCTAGCTTTTATGTGATGAAAGTTAATGAGAAAAAAACCTATAAAATGGGTGTAGGAACACCCAAAAACAAAAAAAACAAACGCCTCCGGGGATGCGTTAAATAATAATAACTTTTTGGGTAAAAACTATCATAAAATACAATTTTTAGTCAAAAATAAGTATTTTTGGTTAAACTTTTTCGACTTTTGACAAATTTTTGGTCAACAAATAATTATTTTTTATGAATTTTTCCTAAAAAATTGAGAAAATTGCTTTTTTTCGGCTTTAAAAAAAGCAAAAATGCCTGAAAAAAAAGCAAATTGCTGCGAAAATAGCAACCCTGATTTCAATACTCCTAGTCGGCTTCGATTTTCACACTCTTTTCGTAGACAAAATTGTTTTTTCTTCTCATCTTTTTGTAAATTGCTCATGATTTTTATGAGAAATTAAAAAGGATATGCCAGTGATTCATACTTAAAACTAATTCTTGGAACCAATTTTGCGCTAGCCCGCCGGAAGACATCAAAGGGCTGCTGGCTTCGACCCTCCTAGTCGGCTTCAATTTTCACATGATTATTGTGAGATAAAACGGTTTCTTCTCATTTTTTATCAACTGCTCATGATTTTCATGAGAAATTAAATAGGATATGCCAGTGATTCATACTTTTTATACCCAAAATATCTGGTGGTTTTGAATTAGCGGAGATCACCGTGAAAATTATAGGGAATGTGTTCTGAGGAAAAGTTTTCTGGGATAATAACATGCGAGAAATCAATTGCGCATATTTTCGAGCATGAAAAAATCTACCTGACGCTAATTCAAGTGATTTTCGCTTTGGCTCACCCATCCTTTCCCTGAATCACTGAAAAAAAGCAATTTGGAGAATTGGAAATGCGCGCAATCGATTCCTTGAATAAAATTAACCGGAAGATAATGATTTTTTTTCATCGTAGGTTGATCAAGACGGATGTGCCACGATCGGCTATAACATATAAATAATGTGTGCAAAAAATACTTTGTGCTTAAAAAAATTTTGTGCGCAAAAAATTATCATGGTCTTCTCCACCCCTGTTTGTCCCTCTATAGTTTAGACCCCCTCACTTGACCGAGTAAGGGAGTCCACCTAATTTTGAATTGAACGCACAAAAACAAAACAAACATCTTGTTTCCTTACACTGTTTTGCCAATGAAATATAATATATAAAAATTTTTGACACGGTCACCAAAAAATGAAAAATCGCAGTTGAATTTTTCGGTTGAGTAATTATAAATTTGCGACTTATATGCTTTTAACGTTATGGAAATTTGGAACACGTTTATTTATAAAGAATATACGATTATACAAAGAAAATTTGGAGCTATTGTGGATCAGGGGGTCACCTAAAGTCAAAAATCGAAAAAAATTTCTAAAATTGTTTAAAAATGGTATCTTTAGGGGTAATTTGGTGCGAAAAATCGATTGCGCGCATTCCCGAAGTATGAAAACCTTTGTTTTTAACCCTTGAAAATTGAAAAATACATATTTTTAAATGTGAAAATATGGGTAAAAATACGTATTCTTTAATTTTTAAGGGTCAAACAAAAGTTTTCAAGCTTTGGAAATGCGCGCAATCGATTTTTCGCATAAAATTACCTCTTAATATGTTATTTTTTAAACATTTTAGAAAAATTTTTCGATTTTTGATCCTGAGGTGACCCCATTGATCCACAATAGCTCCGAAAATTTTTTATAATTTCAAAAGTTTGATAAATTCTGGAAGTTCGGCAATTTCTCTGCCATCAATATCCTTGAACCCATATTCTTTGCCCAAGCCGGCTGTTGTAAAAATCTTCCCAGTTTTCTCGAGTACTTTCGGATCTTTAGCTAAAGCCACTACCGCTTTGCCAGAATATTCGGTAGATTCCGCCGTTTGGAAGCCAAATTTCATCATTTTCTTTAAACAATTTTGTAAAAATTAAAAAAATTCTCACCCCAATTTCCGCTGGCAATTTCTCTTCCTCAATAGCTTTTTGCATAATTTCGGTTTTCACTTGAGCAGGCCACAATGAAACGACTGTAACTTTATGTGGTTTAAGTTCAATAGCAGTATCAGCTGTCAACCGATCCACAGCAGCTTTACCAACTCCAAAAGCTGCCGTGAAATAGAACTTTTTGGCACCAACCGAGCTAATATTTACGATCAGCCCGCCATGTCCATTTTTGACAAAAAGTCGCGCAGCATAAACCGAAGCAATATAATGACTTCGCAAGCCGACGTTGTTGAGAGTATCCCAAATTTGAGGCTCAAGTTCCCAAAATTTTTTGAACTTCAAAAGGTCATCGTTCTAAACATTTTTTAAAAGATCATTCCGCTCTGAAAAAAGTAGCCATAATTTGTACATATTCAGAAAATTCAAGAAAAATGGAGCATTTTTTGTTTTTACAGTATGTGCTGAATCGTTATAGTTTTCGAGATAATTGCAGTTGAAAATTTCAATTTTTAATGCGAAAAAAATTCAAAAAAGTATTTTAACGAATTTTTCAATTTTGCTTTGACACGTATTTGCTAGTTAAAAAATTCTTACATCAAGACCAGAAAAGGCATTATTAACTAAAATGTCGAGTTTTCCATTGTTTTCTTGATCAACTTTTTCGAATAGTGCCTTGACTTGATCATCATTAGAATGGTCAACATAGACAGCGATACCGTGTCCACCACGCTTGGTAATATCTTTAAAAAAAAGTTTACAGGGTGTCCCAGATAAGCCCGCCCCACTTAATTCTGAATGGAATCATCGCAATCGATTACTCGCATAAATTATATAGAAATTTTGCTATTTCAGACAAGTTTTTTGGAGTAAAAACGATTATTCTACTTAGAATTTGTGGGGTGAGTAGGGTTGCCAGATTGTAACGTTAACAAAAAATTTTCAACGTTATTGTAACGTCACTAATGTTAACAAAAAAGTTTTTAACGTCTATTGTAACAGTCACCAAGAATTTTTTGTAACGTCTATAAAAAAGCATCTGCCAGCACTATTTATCTGGGACACCCGGTACATGATTTAACAAAAAGTAGCATTTACCTTGAGCGGTTTTTTCAAGAGTCGGAATTTTTGGGTCAACTTTATCGAATAGTGCTGTCGTTGAATTTTTATTTTTCGTATTTCTACCAGTAATATAGACTTTAGCACCAGCCGCCCCAAGTTGAAGTGCTATACCACGTCCTATACCACGAGAAGCACCCGTAACAACAGCAACTTTTCCTTTTAGACTCATTTCAACAATGATTATAATAATAACAAAACTAATAAATTTTCACAAGGATATTTGACTATTTATACACTTGACCCTGATGTATATTGGAATTAGAAACTTGTGTTCTCTTCATCAATTATTTACTCTTTCATAAATAAAAATTGTTGCAAGCATAGGAGCATGAAAAAACCGCAAATTGTATCCAGAGGCCGTATAAATAATGCTAGCGATAATCCTTAGCTAAGGATAGGGATAACTATCCCTAGCTAAGGATAGAAATATCCGCGGCTAAAATCCGTATAAATAATGCTAAGGATAACATTATCTCTAGCTAGGGATAATTATCCTTAGCTAAGGATAAATATTAATTTTTTAAGAGACAATATCTCGAAAATTCGAACCTAGGTGGGAGTAGATTTAAAAGGTTCGAGTGCGCTCCAAGTTGAATTTATAAAGTGAGATTAATTCATGGGAAAGTTTTTTAAAGTCATTTTTATTCAACACTCATGCCCCCAAAAATTCAAAACCTTGTCCGAAGCTCAATACCATAAATTTGACGTGTATTTTTTGAATTTTCTAACCTCTCTAAAACACCCAGCATAATTTTTTTCGGCAAAAGTTTCTTTTTGGCAGATGTATTTCAATATGGAGAACATTTCTAGCATAATTTCGAAAAAATCTGAGAAAAAATTTTTTTCGAATTCATTTCTACTCCCACGTGTAAAAATGGCTCAAAAATCGAAGTTTTTCGGATTTTTTCGAAACCACGCTAGAAATG
>JAQGBS010001466.1:0-15659 GCA_034698545.1 Acrobeloides obliquus
ACAAAAAAACCGTATCATGCTGTAACTCCGATGGGAAATTCGAATAAAAGCGATGCTTTTCGAGATGTTGTTTTTGTTAATTTTATCAATCGAAAACCACGAAAATAATAATTCTTTGTGTAATTTTTAAAATTATTTTTGTAATTATTATATTTAAAATTGTAATTAATTTTTTGTAATATTTACGTGAAATATTTTTTTGCGCACAATATTAAAAACAAGAAGTAAAATCACTCAGATTGTAATGGGCAAATGCAAGTTGGTGGCATAAAATCTCTACCAAGGCTTAGGCCTAAGCTTAGGCGTAGGCTTAGGCCTCTTTTAGGTACTAGGACTGTTCTCGCAAAAGTTTTCACAGGTTCTTACGGAATGGCTAGAAAATTTTCAGGGAAGGCAATAAATCAGGTATGGAGAATCTTTTCCACTAACCAGTTTTTGAATCTATGTCTTCCTTGAACATATTTCAGCCATTCTGTGAGAAGTGTCCGTGGAAGTTTTGTGAGAACTATCCGAGTGTCTTCTATCCCTCCTGTATGATACTTGTCTACGCCAATATTCTTTTTGTAACTTTAAATATTTAATAAATTTGTTTTTAACTCAACAAATATATTCAAATCACAACGATTTTACATAGAATGAAATCCATAACATTTTATCACATGGTGGTTAATCCAAATCTGATGCATTTATACTGCTCATATCGGTTACCCACCCATATGCCATGTCAATCACCAAAGCATAAGAATCCGTTTCATTTAGCACACAACTATGCTTAATATACTGTTTAATTAATCTATAGGCAGGAATTCTATGAAAAAAATCTTTTGTTTCAAGGCTATATCTTACACGAAGTTGAGAGTTGTTTAAAAATGTTTTTACAGCATCAAGAACACTATCACATGTGTCACCATAGGGTCTAAGTTTGAATTTTCAACTAAAGAAATGGGATTTTCATGCGTACAAAAAATGCGAGACTCCTCTACGACCCGAATTTTATAAAAATTGGCCAAGTCAAAATTGTTTAATTTGCAAAAAATAAGCCAAACCATAGGTAATCTACCAGAAAAAATTTCAGAATTTTTCGACTTAAAATTAGAACCGTAATCGTGTTCTCGTCGAAAACACCGAGCACGAAAAATTGGAACATTTTATTAAAGCATAAAAATAGCTGATTTTTTTAGTCATTTTGAAAATAAGTCCCTTTTAGGGTGGTTCCCTCCGGGTATATAATGTTATTTTAGTAAAAATTAAAAAACTTGAAATTATATTTGGATGATTGATAACGACAAATGTATGTGGCTAATTGATAACGACAAATATTTACCTATACTAAAATTTTAAATCACGATTTTGCCGCCCCTTTCTTTTTGTAAACATTTTTATGATAAGCTATCATACTCACGTAAACAAATGAGCAAGTTTATTAGCAAAAATAAGTTTCTTTCCCTTCCCATTTCGGTACTTTGAATATTTTTCATATTCTATCAAATGCTTTCGGCTTTTCTACTGATTTCTTTTTTCATCCCTAAATTACTTTTGATTCAGGGTTTGAAAGAGGAGCAATGTACTAATGGTAAGATGCACATGCTTTAGTGTCAAGCTCATATCCGGTATACGGTTGACGAAACTTGCAATAAACAATAGAATGTTTAACTGTCCGTATAGCTTAGTATCAGGTCTCTCGATTTTCAGTGTCTAACGGGGAGGGTTTGATCACAAGATGTTTGATCATAACTAGGGGTGGGACAAGCCGAGCTTTGACTCATGAGTCGGGCTGCCGTTTTTTACAGCCTTAAAAAGATGGACCGTGGTAGTAAATTTTGCGGCAGGAAAAATCGCGCCACATTAAAATATCAGGTTTTTTTAAAACAAAAATTGACATTCTCTGAGAATTTTCAGTTTAAAAACACTCATTATTCAACAACAAAATTCGTCTGCGGCGCTAATTTTTGCTTTAACTCAAGGAAAAAGTTAAAGCAAAAATCAGTTTAAAAAACCGTTAGGCACGTCCCATGGGCTGAATCCGCGATTTTTTGCAGCCCTAAAAATGGGCCGGGCTTTGACTTTTGCGGCCCTGGTCGTAAAAAATCGCGGTCTTGTCTCACTGATCATAACTCAAGATTTCATTAATAAAATCCTGAGTTATTATATGACCTCCTGGGATCAAACTCTCCTCTTTAGAAACTGAAAATTGTAAAACCTGCCACTAAGCGGACGGTTCGATTTTTTTGCAAGTTTTGTCCACCATGGGTACTTTAGGCGGTGGTCCGGTGGATTAAAAAATCAAATTTTCAAAAAGTGACTCTAAAATTTTTCCGATTTTTTGAAGAAATATGTCATTTTCTGACTTTTTTCGAATAAAAACAACAAATTTAGTTGGTCATCATCCAGAAATTTATGCACCTAATTGTAAATCATGGGCTTTTGTCACCTTTATGGCACTTGATTATAATAAAATTTCACCACAGGGCTTTGACGAATTTAAAAAGCTTTTAACAGATATATTGGAGCCATGTAGCCAGCAAAACATGTATATATTATTTTAATTTAATTTTTAATTGTGAGTAAATTTTAGTAGCACATCATTTATCTCAACTGCGCCAGAAAACAATCAAATAACCTGTGGATCGTATAAGGAATGCAAAGAGAGTATCTCAAAAATGACATTAGAGCAAGCAACTTCGAAAGAGTAAAATAAGTTTGCTTATAGATCCCTTTAACCCGAGAATGCCGCCTTTAGAAAATTTTTTCAAGGGTCTGAAAAGGGAGCCCTTCACACTTGGACAAGAGGTGGGTCTACTTACCCCCCATGTCGCCGCTGGGGAGTTACATTTCGGCAAACGTGTCGCTTTTGGTAAAAATATACAGCAAAAAACCAAAGATTTTTATTATGAATTTTTCAATTTTTTATAAATTTTGCAATTTTGACAAATTTTTATGAATTTTTCGATTTTTAACGAATTTTTCAATTTTTGACGTCCAAAAAAGGTCGTCAAACGTGTCGCTTTTAGGATTTTTAGTCGTCAAACGTGTCGCTTTTCGGTTTACTTGTCTACCCCTCTTGCCCATGTATGACCCCCTTGGTTCCTGGCGTTCCATAAAAAATGCGCCTTTTTCGGCATGTGTTCACAACTGATTTTGCATAAATTTAGCAATCAAATATTACCAAACGTGATATCCAACAGTATATTGTATTTTTTTAATCCGGACGTAAACTCTGATACACGGGTATTGTATTTTTTCACCAATATAGCTTGTGATGAGCTACCGACCAAACTTATCATCGAAAATTATGGAAATTTTTCAAGTCTAATTAGTCTTATTGGAGATATGTTACAGCAATATAAAATTGTCTTTCCTATAGTCATGTTTAACGTATGATTTGAATCTTTTTACAGAGCGGGACAACCTGAAAACTTTTTCCGAGTCCGGTGACAAAATCATAGAGAAGTGGTAGCCTTCTTGCTTCTCGAGCAGATTGAAAGTTAAAACTCATTTTGCTCTAAAGCGTTTGGATTTTTGAAATTTTTTGCATGTTCCTAATTTTGACTCTGCTTTTTATGCTTGAGCATTTTTATCGCTTAACTCGACAAAATTCAAACCACTTCTGATAAAAAAATTGAATTTTTTTCGGAAAAATCGAATTTTGCTCAAAAATTGATTTTTTGATCGAAAATCGAATTTTGTTTGAAAATTGAAATTTTTGCTTAAAGATTGAAATTATAGCAATCACAAAAACTCATATCAACGTGTCATAAAATCCTATCACCACTAGTAAATCCAGCAGAAGAATTTGTCAAGCTCTACACCTTAGGAGAGAGCGATAGTTTGCTTAACCTAACTGAATCTTTAACACTATGTGAAACTTATACATCAACACCACCTGTACAAAGTAAGATAATTTTTTTTACAATATCTTATATACTGGGTCGTTTCATAATTATCCTGCTTTTGAGTGTTGTTTTAAATCTTTGGGGAAAATGACTCATTGGATGTTTTTATAGGCGGGAAATCGATTGTGTACATTTCTGATCCACGAAAACGCTTTTCTAATTCTGCTTCAGGGAAAGGAGTAAATGTATTGAAGCGAAAATGAACCAAAATTTGCATTTTTGTTGAAAACTGGCTCAATATGTGTTTTTTAGGCTGTGAATCGTTGCGAGCATTTTCTTGGCTGGTTTCTTTGATCCTTTTGATCGGACACACATCAAAATTGTATCTATGAATTGTTTTTATCAAAGCAATTTACTCTAATCACCTGTGGCTCTTATTAGATGCACATGGCTTTTTAACTTGATTTTTAAGCCTATAATGTTTTATATAACTCAAAAACTAGCATCATTTTTTTAAAAACTCGCCTTTTTTTAAATTGCACCATTCAAATTTTATTATATAAACCTTGAATTTGTAATTTATCAATATATTTTGAATAAAGCTTATTTTTTGGTCATTTGAGATAACTTGGGACTCATACAAATCTTATAGCTTCGTGTTCGAAAACGACCGAGACAGCTTTCAGCTCGTACTCTTCCTCTTTTACATTAGATCACTTTAAAAAAATGACTCACATAATAATTTTTTGATTTTCTGCACCAATTAAAGAACAATCTAAAGGGTCATATTTACTGGGAACTAAAAATTTGGTATCCAAGAAGATATATTCATTATATCCAGGTGTAGTATGAGAGGATGAAGATGATGAACTGGTAGCAGCAGAATTAATAGCAGCAGGATTGTTGCAGTAATATTAATAATCCCTTGAGAATCTGATGGTTCTGACAATCTGCGTAATGGGAGGTCCGGACAGCAAAATCGATGTTCTTTGTTTTCAACCAGATATTTGAGGACAGTCTAATTTTTTGATAAATATCGAGTAAAATAGACCTGCATTATGCCTATAAAAAATTTGTTCTGCCGTGGTGATAGACACATAGGTAAAAACCACTCACAAGCTCAACCTTAAAAAATTGAAAATTCTTTAGATTAGCGAAATTTGCCATAATTTATATATATTCGGAAAATTCAGTAAAAATGGAGCATTTTTTGTTTTTACAGTAAATTCTGAATCGCTATCGTTGTCGATATAATCGCGTTTGAAGTTAACGATTTTTGAATTGCAATTTTGAATTAAAATTTCCCATCAAAACCTGAAAAATTGAAAATCAGGGTTTTGCGGGAAATTCAAATTCAAAATCGCAATTCAAAATTTGTCAACTTCAAACGCGATTATCTTGACAACGATAACGATTCAGAGTTTATGTAAAAACAAAAAATGCTCCATTTTTACTGAATTTTCCGAATATATACAAATTATGGCAAATTTCGCTAATCTAAAAAATTTTCAATTTTTTAAGATTGAACTTGTGAGTGGTTTTTACCTATATATCTATCACCGAGGTGGAAAAATTTTTTTATAGGCATAATGCAGGTTTATTTTACTCGATATTTATCAAAAAATTAGACTGCCCTTGCAATATCTGACAGCGCTAGGTCAAATTTACTGAAATTTGAGATGGTCAAAAAGCAGTGTCGTGGGCAATGTATTTCACATTAGAAAAATAACCCTAAATGCTATAACCAAAAGTTTAGTATGTCTAAATAGGCCAGCGTGTGCCTGTAAAAACGCAAAAAAATTAAGTTGGCGGAGAAAATCGACTTTTTGTGCCACACTCCATAATTGAGAACACTCAAATTTCAGGGGTCACCACAGCCCAAAATATGAAAGCTACTTCCAAAAATTTTATCATGTTTTTTTACGTATCATAACCAATAATACGTTTAAAAGTTTGAAAACGAAGAACATCGATTTTGCTGTCCGGACAATGATCGCTTTTCTCAAAAGATTTGTTTTAAAGTATATACGAGAAAACAAAATGAACGATTATGTTTTATCAGTTACTTTTTGATTTTGCTGTCCGGACAAAGCTCGCTTTTTTCAAAAGATGTGTTTTAAAGTATTTACGAGAAAACACAATGAACGATTATGTTTTATCAGTTAATTTGTATGGATTATTTGCTAGTTATTTAAGAATGATCACATTCAAATTTTTTATTAGGTATAAACATGCGGATTGTCAAATGTTTAATATTTCTGGTTATTATTTTTTATTTAAATACTGAAGTGAATACTCAAACTCGTAAGTTTGATCAAAAGGGTTATAAATATTCTATACAATCGATTCATCGCATAAAATTACCCTAGAAAAGATGGTTTTTCGATAAAAATTCGAAATAGTTGTTTCTAATAGACCGGTGTATTAAAGGACCAGTCCAATCGGTTACAACTATATGAAAAATGATATGTTCGGAAAGATCATGAAAAATGGAGCATTTTTTGTTTTTACAGTATATTCTGACTCGTAGTTTTCGAGATAATTGCGTTTAAAATTTTGAATTTGTGTACAAGACTTCGTTGTAATACACAAACTTTTTTGAATTTTTGCGGAAAAATCGATTTTTGCATCGCTTGCTACAATGTTCATTTTCATAGAATGAACATTGTAGCAATTATATAGCTAAATGAGACGAGCAAAATGGCACCAAAGTTAACCAATTTGAACATTCTTTTGGGTTATTGAAACAAAAACATGAATCAAAATTTTCGTTTCAATAACTCAAAACAATGTTCAAATTGGATAATTTTGGTGTCATTTTGTTCGCCTCATTTAGCTATAAAAAATTGCTACAATTTCATTTTATGAAAATTTAAAAAAGTGATGCACAAATCGATTTTTCCGCAAAAAATTCAAAAAAGTTTGTGTATTACAACAAAGAGCTTGTAACAAATACAAAATTTTAAACGCAATTATCTCGAAAACTACAACAATTTAGAACATGCCGTAAAAACAAAAAATGCTCCATTTTTTATGATCTTTCCGAATATATCATTTTTTCATATGGTTGTAACTGACTGGACTAGATTGGTCCTTTAACGGCCCTCGGCTGAAGATCGAGCTCCGTCGAGCGCCGAATGAAGATTGTTCTCATATTATGAAAATAAGCACTCAAAATTTGTATGAAAACAAAGCACTCAACGTCCTTCAAAAAATAAAGTTCTTTTCTGTTAATACGCTAAAATTTTTGATAAGCAATGGAATGCACGTTTCCCTAATCTTAATTGTTGCCTTATCTGTACAATCCGGTTCAGTTCCACCGAATTCCAAATTTTTATTATAGGCACATGCTTAACGACATATTCGAACATTCAAGTGTATGGAAATGATCTAAATGGAGTCCAAGGAAAAGCTTCAGACTGCTGTCAATTGTGCCAACAAAAGCAAAGCTGTCGTTCTTACACTTGGGATAGTTTTAATGGTGGCACTTGTTGGCTAAAAAGCGCTACCCAACCACTCGCTACTTCTAATGGATCGTTCACTGGAATTATGAGTTTATATGCGAATGAAACGTATTCATTGAATCAAACTTATGCTGCTCCGAACTTTTTTGACGCTTTTCATTTCGATACCTGGCATTTGACGCCTGAGACCAATAACGTTAATCGATCAACAGCCGAACAGCTCGGAATGATAGGCTATCAGAATGGAAAAGTATATATGGGGGTAGAGCACACCAAAGTTTACAATATTTCATATGAAATAAGACCTAGTATTCAAATACAATCCAAAAATCTTTATAACTCGGGGCTTTTCATTCTAAGTCTAGATCATATGCCGTCCGGAATAGCGACATGGCCAGCATTTTGGACTTACGGACCGAAATGGCCCAATCAAGGCGAAATTGATATTTTGGAAGGGTATTTTAATCGGACATATAACGTAATTACAATCCATGTCGGTGATGATTGTTTCATGCAACAAAATACTTCGAATTTCTTTACTGGAAGTTGGGATGATATAGGAAATAAGCCATTTTTAGATTGCTATCAAAATGCCAATGCATCGAGTAAGTAATATTTTTATAATAAACGCACCAAAACACTCTATGAATGTGTATAATCTACTATCGACTCCCTCCCCCCCCCCCTCATGGTGAAAAGGAGATCCTCCACTCAGAGTCAGTCGATCCCCCTCCCCACTCAAGTTGAAGGAGGTAGTGAAACAGAGGGTTGTCAAAAAAGAGTTGGAGACCTGAGCCTTAGCTTCCTGGCCTTGATCTGGGAATGTTACATTGACACGTTTTTGGACTTTTTGTCACGCTGAAATAAAAACAAATTTTGATCAAAATTCGATTTTGAGCAAAAACATTCACTTTTTCAACCAAAATTCGATTTTTGAACAAAAATTCGATTTTGATCAAAAATTTGATTTTGATGTAACATCACTACTTGACTCGGATGCTTGGAACATGACTTGGGTCTTGATTCGATGACTTGGTCATTAGCTCTGAGGCTTAGGCCATGGCTCGGAAGCTTGAATTATCTTCTTGAATTGCGCTCAACTCTAGAACGGAGCCAAAGGCCGAGCTCCGTTTCCCGTTTATTTGTTATAATTTTACAAAATTTTTAGCCGAAAATGCGTCCTTTAGTGTAACACATGGTTGCAGTATCAAAGCTCCAGATGGGACTTTCAACGTACCTTTTAACCAAGCTGGTGGTGGAGTGTTTGCAATGCAATGGGATGGAAAAAGCTTCATTAAGATTTGGAATTTTGTGAAACCTAACATTCCAGATGATATCACTAGGGTAGTGGGATTATAATTTGATTTTAATCTCAGCATTTCAGGAAAGTCCAAATCCAAATCCCGACACTTGGGGTTTACCGGCAGCACATTTCCAACTTGGTCCTAACTGCTCGCCCGACCATTTCCTTAATCAAACGATTACTTTTGACATCGCACTTTGTGGCGGTTTCGCCTATGTTTTCTATCCAGGAGGAATAGAAGCATGTAATGAAGCGGTGAAATTTCATCCTGAAATGTTTACTGAAGCATATTGGTTGATCAACTATCTGAAGTTGTTTTGTAAGCCTGGTGAGCCGTGTGGATTTTACGAGCCGCAATGCGAATTTGGATGTTGATCTTTTTCTTTGTGGAAATTATTTTTGTCTTGCTTATTTTAAAATAATATAAATTAAAGGACCAATCCAGTAATTTACAATTATATGAAAAATGATGTATTCGAAAAGATCATGAAAAGTGGAACATTTTTTGTTTTTACGGCATGTTCTGAATCGTTGTAGTTTTCGAGATAATTGCGTAGAAATATTAGACACAAAAAATATAGACACGAATTTTTGAATTTTTTCGATTTCTTTCAAATTTTTTTCAATAGAAATGGAATACGGCGGAGTAACTTGTTCAAAAAGTTGAGACAAGTGCTGTCAAAAACTGAAACTGAAGAAAAAATTTTAAAAACTGAACATTTTTCTTAGAAAACTGTATATATGGTTAGTGTTAAATTCCCAGCAATTCCATAATAGTTTATTTAACACAACAGTAAAACAGTAGTAGTAAAATAGTAATAATGATCCACATCTTAAAGGGGTATTTTTTACGACTTAATCTCCGAAAAAAAATTTTTCCTACTTTTTTTATAAAAGCATCGCTTTTAGGGGTAATTTTGCATGGGGAATCAATTGCACGCATTCCTGAACTCTGGAAATGCATGCCTGACCCTGATTCAGGGAAGGGGTTGGAGGTATTAAATCGAAAATAATAAAAATTCAGTTTTTATCTAGAAAACGTCGTTTCTAGAATAATTTTATGCCAGGCATGCATTTTCAGGGCTTGGAAATACGCGCAATCGATTCCACGCCTAAAATTACCCTAAAAACAACGTTTTTTAGGTAAAAATCGAATTTTGGAGCTACTGAACTTGGGGGGCCCACTTAACGTGACCCCCAAGGCCGAAGTAAAAAGCGCCGAAATTTATTATAGAAACCTCTTAGGGGTAAAAATTGACGCGGAACACGCTGGTGCCATTATTTTCAAACCAAAATCTTTGAAAACCTATGAAGTCCGAAATTTACAGAACTCGTGTTTTAAGGGCTAAGCCTAAAGCTTAAGGCCTAAGCCTTAGGTTTAGGACTTAAGCTTTAAAAAAGTAAAAAGTTACAAAAAAAACATTGTCTATCTGAAACGAGTACCCACCGGAATGGCCTTGGTTCATTAAGTTTCAATGAGTATGCCCGCGTTATTTACGAGCATCGCATTTGGTTAGGTGGTAATAACGTAGTTGTCAAGCCGACAAAACTTTTATTACACCAAGAAAAGAAAATTTTAAAAAATTTGAACTTTGAGGGTGCTGTTAAATTGAGAGTCAACTGTATTGAAAATTGATAGCAGATATAGGGTGAGTAAAAAAACTGGATTTAGAGATCATGATTTTCTGACCGAAAAAATTTTTGAATTCTTAACTCTCTAGGGTAATTTTGTACAAGATATCGCGCGCGCGTACTTGACCTCAAAACAGAAATTTTTACTTCGAAAATCCCCATTTTCTCTGTATCAGAATCAGGGGAGTATTTTACGATTCCAAAACGCGCTCAATCAATTCCTCGTGTAAACTTACCACCAGTTTGTTTTTCAGATAAAAAATCAAAAATATTTTCCGGTCCAAAAATCATGAAAAAATCTCGAAAATCCGTTTTTTTTACTCATCATGTACTAAAAACTTATTTTTCTTAAAATTGATAAAAAATGTTTGTTTGTTGTTATTGCTTTTTTTTATTGTAAATTAGTTAAATATTTATATTAAAATTAAATATTTTCATAAATTCAGGGCCAAAAAAGTTTTCTTCAAATTCTCCGAATGAATAACCGAGTTTTGTTAGCATTAATCCGATGGATAAATTTGCCAAAAATGTGTCACGATTATTGAACTTCTTTGCCAGTATAGCTGAACAAAATAAAGCAGAACCAAATACTTCATTCCAATTATGAGTTCGATGAAATTTATTCAATAGATCGAATTGATTTGCATATTTCCAAAACGGTTTAAATAAATATTTTGTTGTTATTATGTAAACTATCAGACTGATCTGACTCAATCGAAACGTGCAGTCGATTTTTAATATTCTTTTATTTTCATCATAATCCATGCAAATATTTACACGACTTTTGAAATCGTCTAAGTCATCTCCATAAAGAATTTCAAAAAACACATCATTATAGTAAATCTTTGCCAAATCTAAGAAAGGTGAATGATAGCCAGCTACTTCGTAATCAATAAAACAATAATCATATGACGAATGTATATTCTTTTCGACGGATTGTAAAATGTTTCCTCCATGCAAATCTCCAAAGCCTGCGATGGAAATACATTGATCGAAATTTTCAGGATTTAGTAGTTGAGTTGATTTCATCAATCTATAAAAAAAGTTGTGTTGTGATGATGATTGAACAGTTTATGGTCGTGAATTGCTGGATGCGCTACTCCTGCCAGATGAAGCCAATAAGCAGAAATTCACGAACATAACATTTGGCGACCAGTATTAGATTTCTCGTCAAGAGAAATTGTCGTTGAGTGACTCAACTTGAGTCGAGTGCAGGCTACGCTACGAAGAGCTAACAGGGAGGAAAACCGTTTAGTTGCATGATATGAATAAAGTGTAGCTGGATAAATAGTCTGTGGTTTATGTTTGTATATATTGAGTATGCACATACTACAATGGATGGTATTCAACACCTTTGCTGCCTCAGGCAGTTTCGGCGTGGCTACACTTGAGACTTTTTATTTGAGGACTAAAAATTTGAGGAATTTAATTTAAGGTCGAACATTCGAGGCCCAGAATTTGAGGATAAGACTTTGAGGACTCTACATTTGAGGACTTGATTTTTTATGACAATAAATTTGAGGCTTTTATTCGGGTTTTTAAAAAATTTACAATCTTATTAAAAAAATGATTGATTATTACGTTGCGATGCATCGTGAAATGCGTCATGACGCATGTTGCGACGCATTTCACGACGCGGCGGCAACATCACGACGCGTCGCGACGTAATAATCAATCGATGGTCAGTTGAGAATACCGAGATGACACATTTTCCTCGATTTTACTTAAGTTTGTTCCATCAAATTGAATTATATATAGCCTTTCTTCCAAATCTTTTGTCGCATAAAGATCAATTTGATTGACCATAAAATCTATGCTATAAAATTGTCGAAGGGGCAAAATATTTGTGTGATGAATGATGACGTTGTTCCAAAATCGGTTAACGAGTTGAATTCTTTCAATTTGATCTTTGTCCAAGAAAGAAAATAAGTTGCAGATGATTTCAGGCGTAGTCATCATTTCGAATGCCGATTAATATTTCTAAACAAATTTAGAGTTTATTAACTTATCAACAATTTTGTCGGGATCATAATACAAAATAATTGATGCTGTGTAATTTAAACAGCTAATGGAATGCGTATGAAATAAATAAACTCGTACCAATGCTGTTTTTGGCCTGACGAACTTTTATTAAATACCAGATTCTTGTTGGCATTTTGTTTTTTTATTCAATATTTATCAAAAAAATTGTTATCCAATGCAACTTTTCAAAGCTGCATTGAATGGCGCTGCGACAGGGGAGGACGGACATTTGAAGACGGGCATTTGAATTTTTTAAATAAACATGTTGCTGCTTTATTCGGTCAAAAACGGCAATTCTTCCTATGCAACTGAAAAATTCAGCGAAATTCTCTTTTTGAAATAATATTGTTTATTTAAAAAAATTCAAATGTCCGTCCTCAAATGTCGCGTCCTACACTTAAATTTTATTTTCTCTAATCAAATTTATCTTTATGCAACAGATGAAGATATATCCACAAATCTCGTTAGCTATATAATTAAATTTGATGGGACAAACTTAAGTAAGGGAAATATGCCAGATTGTGCTCGGTATTCGCAACTGACCATCGATAAAGTATTGACAAATTTGAAAGATGTCGTTCTTGATGCTTTTCAAATTGAATATTATGAGCATTGTCTGGATGATTTATTGAATTTGATGAAACTTGTTACAACGAAGACTGGAGGTAGATTTCGCGGATGACAAGGAAATGTTATGCGAGAAGTTTTGACTCAAAAATGGCTGAAATTTTTGGTAATTGATTTTAAAATACTGCAAGATATAAGATCCACTCAAACTAAATATTTTAGCGCCTGAGCGGTGAAAAAAATTTGCCTGATTTCGAGAAAACCCTGATAATGAGTATTGAAGCGAAAATCGATAGTTATTTGTTTGTTGAGGCTCGAGCTCCGGTGAGGAGGAATATGACCTCTGGTATAAGAAATCCCTAGGACTCGGAAATTTGTTTTGGGGCGCAGGGTCGACCCTTCTCGAATCAACTATACCCAAGGTTTGCGGTTTTGCCCATATTTCTTATAAAAAACAGTATGATTTTAATTATTTTAGATCATTTGGCTACCCTTTCTTCCCCCCCCCTCTACTTGATTACGTCATATCTGGATGACCCCTTACCAGTTAATTCAATACCCCAAGGGGGTAGAGTTTTATTTTACAGAACTTTTTCCCACTTTACTTGAAGTTCAGCAAAAATCCACTTTACTTTATTTTATCTATCCATTTCCAACTTTACTTTATTTTATATTATTTGAAAATAAACAAGAAAAAATTATTTCCATAAAGAAAAAGATTAACATCCGAATTCGCATTGCGTCTCGTAAACTCCACACGGCTCACCCGGCTTACAAAACACCTTCAGGTAGTTGATCAACCAATATGCTTCAGTAAACATTTCAGGATGAAATTTCACAGCTTCAATACATGCTTCTATTCCTCCTGGATAGAGAACATAGGCGAAACCGCCACAAAGTGCGATGTCAAATGTAATCGTTTGATTAAGGAAATGGTCGGGCGAGCAGTTAGGTCCAAGTTGGAAATGAGCCGCTGGTAAACCCCATGTGTCGGGATTTGGATTTGGGCTTTCCTAAATGCTGAGATTAAAATGAAATTAGAATCCCACTACCCTAGTGATATCATCTGGAATGTTAGGTTTCACAAAATTCCAAATCTTAATGAAGCTTTTTCCATCCCATTGCATTGCAAACACTCCACCACCAGCTTGGTTAAAAGGTACGTTGAAAGTTCCATTCGGAGCTTTGATACTGCAACCGTGTGTTACACTAAAGGACGCATTTTCGGCTAAAAATTTTGTGAAATTGTAACAAATAAACGGGGAACAAAGCTCGGCCTTCAGCTCCTTTCCAGAGTTGAGCGCAACCCAAGAAGATAGTTCAAGCTTCCGACCCATGGGCTAAACCTCAGAGCTAAGGACCAAGCCTCGGAGCCAATGCCCAGGTCATGTTCCAAGCATCTAAGTCAAGTAGTGATGTTACATCAAAAATCGAATTTTTGCTCAAAAATCAAATTTTGGTTGAAAAATTGAATTTTTTCAGCGTGGCAAAAAGTCCACGTTTTTGTGGCAATGTAACATCCCTAGAGTCAAGGCCAAGACCTGAGCTAAGGCTCAGGTCTCCAACTCTTTTTTGACAACCCTCTGTCGCATTACCCCTCCAACTTGACTGGGGGGTCGGCTGGTCCTGAGTGGAGGACCCCCTTTTCACCTGTGGGGGGGGGAGAGGATAGGAGATCATACACATTCATAAAGTTTTTTGGTGCTTAAGATATTACTTACTCGATGCATTGGCATTTTGATAGCAATCTAAAAATGGCTTATTTCCTATATCCTCCCAACTTCCAGTAAAGAGATTCGAAGTATTTTGTTGCATGAAACAATCATCAGCGACATGGATTGTAATTACGTTATATGTCCGATTAAAATACCCTTCCATAATATCAATTTCGCCTTGATTTGGCCATTTCGGCCCGTAAGTCCAAAATGCTGGCCATGTCGCTATTCCGGACGGCATATGATCCAGACTTAGGATGAAAAGCCCCGAGTTATAAAGATTTGTGGACTGTATTTTAACACTGGGCCTGATTTCATATGAAAGATTGTAAACTTTGGTATGCTCGACCCCCATATATACTTTTCCATTCTGATAGCCTATCATTCCGAGCTGTTCGGCTGTTGATCGATTGACGTTATTGGTCTCAGGCGTCAAATGCCAGTTGTCGAAATGAAAAGAGTCAAAGAAATTCGGAGCAGCATAAGTTTGATTCAATGAATACGTTTCATTCGCATATAAACTCATAATTCCGGTGAACGATCCATTAGAAGTAGCGAGTGGTTGGGTAGCGCTTTTTAGCCAACAAGTGCCACCATTAAAACTATCCCAAGTGTAAGAACGGCAGCCTTGCTTTTGTTGGCACAATTGACAGCAGTCTGAAGCTTTTCCTTGGACTCCATTCAAATCATTTCCATACACTTGAATGTTTGAATATGTCGTTAAGCATGTGCCTATAATAAAAATTTGGAGTTAAGTGGAACTGAACCGGATTGTAAAGATAAGGCGAAAATTAAGATTAGGGAAACGTGCATTTCATTGTTTATCAAAAATTTTAGCGTATTAATAAATCAGTCTAGTCAGTTTTAACAATATAAAAAAATGATATATTTGGAAAGATCATAAACAATGAAGCATTTTTTTGTTTTTACGGCATGTTCTAAATCGCTGTAGTTTTGAGATAATTGCGTTTGAAATCTTGAATTTGTTACAAGCTTTTCTTTGTAATACACAAACTTTTTTGAATTTTTTGCGGAAAAATCAATTATTGCATCAATTTTTTAAATTTTCATAAAATAAACATTGTAGCAATTTTTTATAGCTAAATGAGACGAACAAAATGAC
>JAQGBS010001467.1:0-15657 GCA_034698545.1 Acrobeloides obliquus
TTAGAGTACCCATTATAGCAACTATTGTCACAATGTAAATCGATTTCCATGATGTCGGATAATCTTCTGTCACTATTTTAGGAGGACGTTTAGCTATCGATTGAAGCATACCTAAAATTTTTATAAACAAAACATAAGAGCGAATCTGACTAGCAACCAGCCCTTCAAAAAAGGTCCTCTCCCCAAATCCAAAAAAGTGAAAAAATTTTCCTTTTGATCCCCTTATGTTTTGCCTGCAATTTTTGAACGATTTTTTTAAATCCCAATGATCTCTCATTACATTTTTCACCAAAGGGGAGGGTTAAAAAAAAAAACAAGATTAGTCCGACCAACTTCATCACGAATTGATTCCCTTTCATATAATGTGGCCTAGAGCAGGCTCCGAAAATGGGGCCGCGGGGGCCGAGCTTTTCTCTAAGAGGTTAAAAGCACGAAGTCTAATTTCTTTTCTAGAATGTTGATGGGACCTCGATCTAATAAACCCACATCAAGGCCCCAAAACTTCATTTGAAAAATTTTTTCTAGAATCGTTGAGAGCCCAAAAATCATGCATTTTTTGAAAAATTGCCAATTTTTGGGCTCTCAACGCTTCTAGAAAAAAATTTTCAAATAGAGCCCTGAGGCCTTGATGTGGGTTTATTAGATTGAGGTCCCATCAACATGTTAGAACAGAAATTAAGCTTCTAGCTTTTAACCTTTTAGAGAAAAGCTCAGCCTCTGTTGGGTCCCCACCAACCCCATTTTCGGAGTCTGGCCTAGAGATTGTGGGTATAGTCCAAGTGTGTTGGGTATTATAAAAAATTACTTTTTTTGATTGAAAAGCCACATTCTTTAACTTTCTGCATGCTTATTTACAAAAAAGCAAATTATTATTATGCTATACAAATCAAGCTTACAAATATACACTTACAATATAAAGATGTAAATGTTATTCATACAAGATTTTCTCTTTTTAAATATTATCCTTAGAGGTCAAATGATCAAAAAAAAATCCGTGATTCATAACTTATTCAATTGAATTCTTTTTTTTCTTTTTTAAAATGATGTCAACTACTTTCATTTCTAGTATTTTTTAACAGATGTTTGATCTTTAATTTGTCATGCTTGTTCATTTAGTTCGTCTGCAAGCAAATCTTATCACGAAGAAAAAAGATTATACTTTAATATCTTCTTTAAGTACAGCGCATATATGAAGCATACATTATTGTTCAACTTTTCAGTTTTTATTGTGCAGGACACAAAAAGGACTAGGGCACAAAATAACACAGGACACCCGTGTGTTAATAATATACAGGTGTCCTGTGTTATTAACACACCGTATGTTAATAATACGCATGTGTGTTATTAACACAACAGTCCTCGACACTTTTATGTCCTGGTCGCCATATTGATTATGAGCGAATTTCTTTAATGTTTAATTTAACCGGCGACTCGACCCCACCTTCTCTCACCATTTTTTTCATGATGCAGCATTTATTAGGACGAGGCCCTTCGGGTTAATATGATGGTATTCCCAAAAAGTGAAATCCTTTCGAACATTGATTGTTTCCAATAAAATTTTTACAAATTTATTTTTTTAAACATGGCACAAAATGTTTAAAATAAGTTAAAATTTTATTATCCGTCCGATTAAATACAATTGTAACTTTTCTTTTTTTTAATAATTCCACCCTTTTCTTATATGAGATCATTCGGGAATAAAATAGCACCAAAATTAAACAACAAACACTTGTTAAAACTAGCATGAATATCCAAATATATTTTGGACCCGTTAACGTATAAATCTTTCTAAATTTTTGTCTGTTTTTACATTATAGAGGGAGTACTTACGATAAAAATATCGGTCCTATTATTTGGAGACCTATTCCGCAACCACTGTAAACTCCTTGCATAGTTCCTTGTTGAATCGGACCAAGGATTTTGGAGAAAAGAATGTCGAGACTAATACCAGTGATAGGAAAACCGATTCCAAGGGCTATTATCATAGAACCAATAAATATAACTTCGTTTGTTCGAGGAGTTGTGGCACACCAGTCGTATGAAAGTGGACAGCCAACCATTTCTATCGTGTTGGAAGATGTAGAATTTATAGACGAATTATTAACTAAAAATGAAAAAAATTTGCGTGCAAAATTATTGAGGTGATGAATGAATTGATGCGAAACGACACAGATTCTCGAAAGTACACAATGTTATGAATATATGGATTCCCTGAATTGCAGGAATCGTTTTAGATCTCGAAATTTCAGGTAGTAAGGCTATCAAAGATTTCCATCAAATGCAAACCATCGAGAATTCATCAAATGAATTTGTACCTGTTTCCGCTGCCGGGTGTAAATATGGTATTTTATCTGTAATGAAAGGCCATGGATATGTGATTAGATGGAAAAGAAAGAACATAACCATCCCCAACATGATACCAACTCTCGACGAGATTCTAAATTCTTATACATAAAAAAGTAATTCTTCACATCATACTACCTTTTTCCCAAGTTGCAAAATATATATCCAATATTTATAACTAATATACCAACACCTACTGCTGGCATTAAAATTGATTGCATCAATACCGCATATTCGCTCGTCCAACCGTATATCAACATCATATATGGTCCCATAATACTAAAAGTTATTGATTCTATTTTATTTTTTTCAATATTATTTTACGTTCCAATAACCAAATTGACGAAATTCATGACTAAATTAGCAATCATACAAATGATTGCGGGTAGTTTATCAAACGATATTTTTTCATTTGGTTCTTCAACAAAGTTATTGGTTAGAACTTCTTGAGACCCACTAACAGTGGATACTAAAATTTTTTTAAATTCCAATTTTTTACCGAAAGTGATACTTGTTTCTAGATGGGTAGACTCTTGTTTCCTTAATCTCATCCTTCCATCAAACCAACATAATAATAAAATAATGCCAAAGAAAGAGATCAATAGGGTGACTAGAACCGGTACTGTGTACAAATTTAGCTTTGTACCAAAAATAAAATTCCATCCGGGGTATCCGACTCTAGTGAATATGAGTTGAAGCACTAAAATTTGAAAAAAGTTATAGTAAAAAAACATTTTCAAAAAAACAAAAATCTTTTTTGGCAATTTTTCCCAAAAATCGCGAAAAAAGAAAAAAGGGAACTCTTCTAGGGCTGTCAAAAACCTAAAATATTACCCACCCCTTTTCATGCGTTATTCTAGTGTTAAAAAAAACTTACACGGCCCTAGAATCAATCCAACAGAACTGGCCAACGCTGCCCATCCCATGGCCTTAGGACGATCGAAATCTCTACTTGCCATTGCTATATGAGTTTTGTATTGAGTATGAGCACCTTAAATTTATGTTTAAACTTTAAAAAAAACTAAACAATTTAAAAAAATACCACTTGAAATTCCAAAAAGCCCGACTGAAACAAAAAATGCCACTAGTTTTCCTGTTGAAAATGATCCAATAAAAAAATATACGATTCCTGCAGCAATCGCGATAACTTTGGAGAAAATTAGAGCACCTCTAAAAGAGTATTTTATGGCATTTAAATTTCAAGATGTTATGATATTTACGTTGTGCTGCCAAATCGATTGCTTAAAAAGCCGGCTATGATACCAGAAAATGCACTGCATGCATTTGATATGCTTATAATGTAGCTATAAGTTTCTTGGGTTGTGTCTGGGATGAGCTAAAAAATAAAATACAAGGTGGAAAATAAGTACACATACCAAAATTTATACAGACTTTTCTCTTATTTTTGACCCCCCCCCCCATGACCGGAACGCCTGAAGGGTTCCTGGGGATCTTTTTGACCCTTTTTAATATAAAATTTGAAAAAAACTCTTTACCTGTTTCATATATGGGTATACCATTGGCATAATGCACTGTAACGTAAAAGTACCCATTATGGCGACTATTGTCACAATATAAATCGATTTCCATGCTGTCGGATAATCTTCTGGCACTACGATTGGAGGTCGTTTCGTTTTTGATATGGCTAAAATTTTCTTAGTCTATCATCTTGGTCAAGCTTAAAACTACCTAATTTTAGACTTTTAGCAAAAGTTTTTTGAGCTTTCATTTCAAAGATAGGAAAATTTAATTTGAATAATTTAACGAATCCCGCCCGGGGATGCGTATGTCTATTTTTTCTTAACAAATATATAAATACGTAGCAGAATAGGTCTATTTTTCCGCGTTTATTTAGCACCAACTTATACAAGTGCGGATTAGTTTTCGTCACGGAAAAATTGGCGACGCGGGTCTATCTATAAGGAATTAATAACCATATATTTTTTATGGGATTCGAGGGAAAATTTCACTTTTGTTATTAGATACGAAACCTATAAGGGATTAATAACCGTTTCTAAACAAAAGCTAGATATTCCTAACAAAAGTTATGGTGAAAAGTGTTCGACAATAGGGGATCGGATAATTTCCGCACACCATGTAATATTTTTAAATTTATTTTTATACCCTTTTAAGTGTTCGCTTTTTATGATCAACCTCTTTTTTCCATGCTATTTTTCATGAAAATTATTAAAACTTTTCTGACCACCGAATTTTTTGGAATGTTTGACCACCGAAAATTTTTTAAATTTTACAAATTTTATAAACGAACTTTAAAACCACTTTGTATTTTTTTAATTAGAGAAATAAAATATTACTTTTTCGAATTGAACTTCCGCACTCTTTTATTCGTTCCATGTTTATTTTTAAATAATAGAGCAAATATTTTTTACCAGACACACTATATTGAAGAGAAAAATATATAAATGCGAAAAAATAGGACTACTTTTTTCCGTTCTACAAGCCCAACTTTTGATTATGTTACAAGTTGTAAATGTTACTCATACAAAAAATCCCCTTTTTTAAATAAATCTTCATCCTAGAAACGACGGACAAAATCCGTGATTCATAAGCTTATTTAAATTAATTTTTATTGCGCCGCCTTTTCATATTTTTTTGGAAATGATGTCAACACTCCAATACATACAATAACTCGAAATGTGAATTTTTGGTCTCTAATATTTTTTTGTGCTTTGTATTGATTGTTTATTTAGTTCAAGAACGAGTCATCGGTATGAAAAAAAGAGATTATATGACTCATACTAGGATGTTGAACATGAATTTGTGACTTGTTAATAAGTTGATTGATCTATTATTATGAATTATTTTCAACAATAAACTTTGCTGCAGTTTTTAAATATATTTTTTAACTAAAAAACAATGAAATGGGTCCAAAAGTTCAAATTTAATTACAAAAAGGCAAAGTTTGTTTAATTTAAAAAAATGACTCACCTTTAAAGTCACAGAAAAAAAGATAAATGACGATTTTAACAACAAAGACCAAATAGTTGAACAAGTGTTAATGTCTACAAAAGACACAAAATCTGCAGCTACAAAAAAATCTTAAACAAATTTAATTTTACATTTTTTGTTAAAGTCTAAACTATTTTCATCGGCCGTGTAAAATTCGATACCTTGATCGGATCGGGGTCGGGTGCTCGGCTCTAGATCGAATGTTCTCTCGGGGTCGGGTGCTCAGTTTTGGGTCGGGTATTCCGGCTTTGGGTTGTGTGTGTTTAACATTCCAAGATCTCGAAAAATCAGATTTTAAAATCTTTATTTCATGTTATTTCTTGTATCAATATTCTGTCTTAAGTTTTTGCTGAACAATTTTAACTTTTTCTTTAAAAAATTATAAGAAAATTCTTGAAATAAATTTAAAAAAAACTTTATACAGTTTCAACATCCACTTCAAGCCAACTAAAAAACATGCAAGCGCTGATGCCTTATCACGGTTCCCAGCTGGTCTGGATCTTGAATTCAAAAACGACGACAGCCTTCACGTCGTCAGTATAGAAGCAGAAATTCTCGAGAAATCCTCAATTCTAGCTTCGAAAGTCGCCAAACAAACGCAAGCTTGCCAACTATTCAACAGAGTACTTCAACACATCCAGTCAACATGGTCCAAATCCGCATCCATTTATCCGCCATTGAAACCTTACTTCTAAGTTCGGCACGAACTCTCTGTTCAGAAAGGAGTTCTCCTCAAAGGTTCCCAAGTAGTCATATCCAAAACTTTACATGCTATGTACTCGCTCAACTACACGACGTACATATAAGACCAGCTCCATGTCGAAACTCCCCTCCCCCCGTATACCAAATTTAGATGATTTGGACCAGAATTTGAAAATTTGAATTTCTTAGCCCTTTCCTCATACTTGTCTAGGTTTTGGGCCCTCCCTTTTTTCCAATGCGGAGACATGCAGAAATGTTTTTACCAAAAATTTTGATATATCTGTGATTATCAACTATACTTTTTCAACCCTCAAATAGTGAAATAGGCGATTCAAATTGGCCAATATGAGGCTTTTTTACTGATGGTCGGGAAATAGCGCATAAAAAATCTTATCCTCTTCATTTGCAAATGTAGTTCTTTCCAGAAAACCATTTTCGGCTCAAAAATATTGAGCTGGCGGCGGTTGGGAATTTGAATTGGGTTTACCTGAACTATATTTATTATTATCCATTCCCTTAGGCATTGATCCAGCCAGCCACTGGATGAGGCCCATAGGTGCACAAGTAGGGGGGGGGGGGCAGGGATGACAAGGAATGGAAAATGCTTTTGAATAACAATTTCAAATTTTCGCTTATACCAGTCGGTCATTCAAATCGAGAGAATGCATTTGGTATCATTCCATTGCAATGGAATTTTTATAAAATTTTCTTCTACTTTTTAAAAATAATATACAAACTTTAGTTCAATGTTTTCAATCGTTTTCGAGAATAATTAAATCCAATTTTAATGGATTTCATTGCAATGGAATGTTACAAATTTTGTATATACTTTTTCTCCATTTTAAAAAACTCAACAACCCGAAATCTTTTTTAAATATTACTCAACGCATCATGAAGTTTCTAATTCCATTGCTTTTCCAATCTTTTCAGTGTTTTTCCATTCCTTGAATCCCTGGGAAGGGGGACACTTTCCCACAAGGGTGGGACGACATCAGCGTCTTAACATTTGCGTCCCAGAAATTTGCGTTCCGACATTTGCGGCTAACATCCTCGGGATTTTAAATAGGACCGCTAGGTCCCATTTAAAACCGACATTTAAAATCCCGAGGATGTTAAGCCGCAAATATCGGGACCACAAATGTTGAGCCGCAAATGTCGGGTCGCAAATGTCGGGTCGCAAATATCGGGATGCAAATGTCTGGGGCGCAAATGTTAAGACGCTGGTGTCGTCCCGCCCCCACAAGTACGACATGTTTTTGATCTTTTTTGGTCGCAAACGTGAAAATGTCGTATTTTTGGTAAAGAACATGTAACTTTTGATAACAAACATGTCGTCTCGGGCCAAAATACGACATGTTTTCGCATTTTTGCCCCTAATACAACGACAAAGGGGGACATTCCCCTTCCTTGTGCACCTATGATAAGGCCTCTTACTTGGCCAAGTCATTACTTCGTTTATGTACATCGATCTGCACTATTTTACTGGCTACACCGGTCCCAAGTGAAACCTAATCTTTTATGTGGGTTAACCCGTTTCATCTAGTCCTTTGTGCTATAGTTTTTAATATGAAACTTACAAAAAACAACAATGTTACAGTGTCACCTGTCGTCCGGGCAACTGGAGTAGGAATATTATCCTTATTTATACGACATCTAACTGCAAAAACTGCAATTGAAACCATCAACGAACATAAAAGAAAAATTTGTATACCAATCTTCCCAAGTGAAATCTAAGCCTCCAAGCTGTAACGTTCTTTATCCAAAATTGTTTTATATCTATCAAAAATTTTGCAAATTTTAAAAACTTTTTGTTTATAACTAATTTTTTTGAATGTGAATCATTGTGGTAAAATTATCAGTTGTCAATAGCTTATTTTCACAGTTCAAATTTGTTTTTGCTAGTCCTATAGCAAATATTTGTTAAGTTTGTAATTTAAATGAGTAAAATGTACTTTTATCCCACAATGTTAACAACTGTGACGTTATGCGATGTTGCATTTTATTTTTTCCTCTGTAAATTCGTCTTTAAAAATTCCTGACAATAATACTACAGATTTCACAACATCAACTTTTGAGCATGTTCATTTATGGAAACGAGCAGAATTATGTGCTCAAATAATGGCTTTAATTTTCGGAATATTTGGAAACGCTATGATTGTTTTTATTACGGCGAATAATAAGAAATTTCATTTGACTAGGGCTTGTCTTATATGTTCAACGGCGATTAGTTATTTACTGTTTTGTATAGCGTTGGTACGCATTTTTCGAATGGTTTTTTTCCATTTTGTAAAAATGGCCTAGATTTAACGCAAAGAAGGGCGCATAAGCACAGCTAGACCCAGATTTTGTAGTGCCCATTGAGTTTCGAGTTTTGGGAAATTTAACAATTTTTTTTTAATTTTTCGAAAAAATTTTAAAACATAAAGAGGTATCTTTACTTTTTTTTGGGCCTTCGACAGATTTCTTTGAATATCATGAATGGGCACAGGAAGCAATTCAAATGCTCGAAAATAACCATAAATACCTTTTCATATTTTTTCCTAAGTGACTCCCACACCCATCAGGACTCCTCGAAAAGACTAAATTTAGATTTTGATTCGTTTATACCTCTTACAAATCTTTGAAGAAGAATATGTTTTATGTATGGTCAGTTATATTAGTGGTTTCTTTACTTTTTCATTGAGCCATTGTATGATTTTTATTTTGTCTTTGGATGGGCTTATTGCTGTATGTTGGCCCATATAGTAGGTTTCATAAAAACTGTTGTTATATTAAAAAAATTTAAAGCTATTACAAAGATAGAACAATAAAATATGCTATATCAATGGTTGGGATAGCTGTTTGTATACCTGTAATATTCACCTTGATATTTTTGTTTAGTAAGTTCTAATATTTTTTATTATACATTATATCAGGAATATCATCATTGTATTCCTGATCAAATGAAGCTTTTGCTTCACTCGGAGTGAAAACAACTTCACTTCGAGTGAAGTGATGTTTTAGTTCACAATTGGAGAGATCTTCTCTTAGGGGAGAAGGGGGTTAATTTGGAGAGGAACCCATACGTGGGCAAGGGGTGGGTTGACCCACCCCCATATCGCCGCAAGAGGGTAAAATGTAGAAAACATGTCGCAGTTGGGTGTGATGGATGAGGGAAAAATTGTATCGCAGATCGGCGCGAAGCACCGACCTGCGACGTTTTTTTTTGGTCGACAAACGTATTTGGGTTTTCGACCTACCCCCCTTGCCCATATATGGAGGAACCCAGTCATCAAGCGGTGGTAAGACACTTGCGGACGGACTTTTGCGGGCGGGACTTTTACGTATAGTACTTTTGTAGATTTATTCACATTGAGCTCCCTTAATTCATTAAGGTCCCGTCCGCAAAAGTCCTTCCGCAAGTGTTACACCGCCAATCGAGTCACTTCTTTTCTCTATTCCATCATTCACCTTAACGCTGTATGATAGACTTGTTTTTTAGTTGCAACAGAAGAAAAAGGTCTTGGATTAGAGGTATTATTAAATATGTTTCTTCAATTTATTCATGGAAATTTTGATTCAAAAACTGTTATAAGCCAAATCTGTGTTCGTACTGTCAAAAGCATACCACCCGCTTTTCCGATGTTTGCCGTTCCGACTATTTTTGTTTTTATAACTATGCAGATTCGAATGGTGACTGTAAAAAGTATGTCAAGCAAAAAATTTTATTCCATTTTTTAAAATTAAAATTTTTAATAGTGGTGTAACTCTGGGTCAAATAGACGATCATTTTAAAAAAAGGTGTAACAGTTATGCTGTTACTGTTTATGTTCTGTAAAATTTGGGATTTCTGGGATTGCAGAGGCTCTAACTACAAAACACTAACCTTCTATTTTCACCAAAAACGCAACAGATTTTTGCCAGGTCTTCGCGCTCGGTCTCGTGGAGTAAACGTTACCAAGACTCTAAATTCTCGTGACGCTGAACTAAACGGCCTAAAATAGAGAAATAACCGTGGGTGCAAACCCGATAAAAATATCTAAACCGAAACTTCCTTCAACTTTATTTGTTAGAATTTTTCGCAGCCATAAAAACAATACAAACCATAGTAAAAGTACGACCTGCAGCCTAAGGTCACAATAGGATGATAAAAGGCCATGGAAACTCCAAATCTGAACGAGTTTTTTAGAAATTCGTCAAAAAAGTTTGCTGAATCCGAATCAGCAAAAGAGTATTTTCAATAAGTTTTTTCTCGTTGATAAGTTCTCTGATGAAAAAGCAAAATTGGAAATGCAAAATTCCTTATTGTCTGGATTTCTGAGAACAAGTTCTCAGAAATCCAGACAATAAGGAATTTTGCATTTCCAATTTTGCTTTTTCATCATTTTCCAATTTTACTAGAGCCCTCTATGTAAGTGTTTTGATTGGATCTCGCTTCTCTAACGGCTAGCAACAATTGAACGGATTAACCAGTGACAAAGGCTCAAAATAAGAGCATTATAGTTTTTTATGAAGGGGTACATACAACTAGTGTCTTATATTCACTCTCCACTTCACTTAAGTTTGAACTTTTTAGAAGCAGCAATTCATCGACCACAAGAAAACCATTTGGTTATTCAACAAGTTATTCTAATATCTAGACTTATGGCTTTAATTTATATTGTTACATGGAGTTTTATATTTGTAGTTTTTCTTGTAAAGGTAAGCAATCTTATTCATTCTCGGACGAAGATGGAGCTTACCCCTAAGAGAGGAGATGAAAACCCTTATCAGACCAAGCACCCCATCTTTTTGCCCCCGTACTATCTTATTAATATCAGGGGTGTAACGTTTGCAAATTATTTTCGTTTGTTAGAAATTTTCGTTTTGGTACTCTTAAAGGAGAGGGATCCAAAATAACATGATTTTTTTGCAAAATTTTTTTCTAAAAATGATCCCTTTAGGGTCATTTTTTGAGGGGAATCGATTGAGCGCATTCCCGCAGCGTGCAAATGCTTTCCTGACACTGATTCAGGGAAGGGGATATGTGTATTGAAATGAAAATGAGTGTGCCAGCCTAGCTAGTAGACTGTAAGGCTGGCTGATGTTTGATGTTCGCTTCAGTACACCGATCCCTTCTTTGAATCAGGGTCAAGGAAGCGCTTTCACAGTTCGAGAGTGCGCGTAATCGATTCCCCCGCCTTGAAAAACCTAAGAATCGACGGTTTTCTCATAAAAATCTGAAAATGTTTGATCTTCGCTTCAATACATCATCCCACTCCCTGAACCAGGGTCAAGAAAGCGTTTTCATGCTTCGGGAATGCGCGGAATCGATTTCTCAAATAAAATTACCCCTAGGAATATATTTTTTACAAAAATTTTTTCAGAGAAGTGGCCATGATTTTTACCCCCCCCCCCCTTTAAATCTCTGAATTTTGAAATTTTAGATAATCTCTGGAAAAGTGGTTGGTGAAATAGTTTGGGAGTTAAATTGGTTTCATATATTAAGCATCATAAGCGATTTTCCCATATATTTATGGCGTTCAAAAGAGTTTAGAAAAACCTTTCTAGAAAAATTTTGTTGCTATGGAAAGAATGGATCGAATATCAATATTATATTACCAGAAAGCTCGATCAATGAGACCGGAAATGCCGACTGTTCAAAATGTTGATGTTGGCAAGCATTTCAAGCCATGCTTATAGTCAAACACTGAATTTAATGAATATAAAAAAATTTGAAAAATTTTTTTTCGAAAAATACGAATGGGGTCCTCCACGAGACAAATTTCATAAAAAATAGGCCTAAAAATTAGAGTTTCAGTCAAAATTGTTTAATTTTGCAAAAAAATAAAGCCAAGTCATGGGTTTTTGTAGATGATTGTATTATGTTTTTTCGAAATTTTTCAAAAATTTGGTTAAAAACAAAAGGGTGCGACAAAGACAAATATTAACAACCGGCGCTTTGAAACCCTCACCATTTTTTTCATGATGCGGTGTTTATTAGGATGAGGCGCTTCGGGTCAATATGCTAGTATTCCAAAAAAGTGGAACCCTTTCGAACATTTATTGTTTTGAGCTATCCAATAAAATTTTTACAATATTTATTCTTTTAAACATGGCACAAAATGTTTAAAATAAGTTAAAACTTTATTTTCCGTCCGATTAAATGCAATTGTAACTTTCCTTTTTTCTAATAATTCCACCCTTTTCTTATATGAGATCATTTGAGAATAAAATAGCACCAAAATTAAACAACAAACGCTTGTTAAAACTAGCATGAAAATCCAAATATATTTTGGACCAGATAACGTATAAATCTTTCTAAATTTTTGTCTGTTTTTACATTATAGAGGGAGCACTTACGATAAAAATATCGGTCCTATTATTTGGAGACCTACTCCACAACCACTGTAAATTCCTTGCATAGTTCCTTGTTGAATTGGACCAAGGATTTTGGAGAAAAGAATGTCGAGACTAATATCAGTGATAGGAAAAGCGACTCCAAGGGCTATTATAATAGAACCAATAAAGACGACTTCGTTTGTTCGAGGAGTTGTGGCACACCAGTCGTATGAAAGTGGACAGCCAACCATTTCTATTGTGTTGGAAGATGTAGAATTTATAAACGAATTATTGCCTAAAAAAGTTTGATTAATAAATTTGGGTGCAAAATTATTAAGACAACTTAACATCGAGGTCCAAATTTTTTACGAAAAAAACCTTATATTGGACCCGACCAAAAATTATTTCGCAAAATTTGGATTAACCCTTGCCCTTGGACTCCTATTGTGGAAGTCATGGCGGATTTTCGGCACTATAACTTTCGCCACGAATTTCGCCACAACAACTTTCGCCACGTAACTTTCGCCACAGCAACTTTCGCCACAACAACTTTCGCCACATAACTGATTTGCAATAAATATGTATATAATGACACGAACGTGGTTGTGGCGAAAGTTGCTGTGACGAACATGAAACGTGGCGAAAGTTATAGTGCCGGATTTTCAGCACTGATGTTGATTATGAAGTTTGTACCTGTTTCTGCGACCGGATGTAAATATGATATTTTAGTTGTAATGAAGGGCCATGGATATGTGATTAGATGGAAAAGAAAGAACATAACCATCCCCAAAATGATACCGACTCTCGGCGAGATTCTAAATTTTGATACATAAAAAAGTAATTTTTCACATCATACTACCTTTTTCCCAAGTTGCAAAATATATATCCAATATTTATAACTAGTATACCAACACCTACTGCTATCAATAAAATCGATTGCATCAATACCGTATGTTCGCTTGTCCAACTGTATATCAACATCATATATGGACCCATAACACTAAAAGTTATTGATTTTATTTTTTCAATATTTTTTTACGTTCCAATAACCAAATTGACGAAATTCACGACTAAATTAGCAATCATACAAATTATTGCGGATATTTTATCAAACGATATTTTTTCATTCGGTTCTTCAACAAAGTTATTGTTTAGAACTTCTTGAGACCCACTAACGGTGGATACTAAAAATTTTTTTAAATTCCAATTTTTTATCGAAAGTGATACTTGTTTCTAGATGAATGGACTCTTTTTTTCTTAATCGCATCCTTCCATCAAAACAACATAATAATAAAATAATGCCGAAGAAAGAGATCAATAGGGTGACTAGAACCGGTACTGTGTATAAATTTAGCTTTGTACCAAAAATAAAATTCCATCCGGGGTATCCGATTTTAGTGAATATGAGTTGAAGTACTAAAATTTGAAAAAAAAAGTTATAGTCAAAAACATTGACTTGGAAAATGATTGCTGTTGTTGTGTTTTCTGGTAAACTTAAAGGGGAGGGGCCCAAGATAACGTGATGATTTTTTTCAAAAAAATTGTTTCTGAAAATGATCCTTATGGTGTTAAAGAAACTTACACGGCCCTAGAATCAATCCAGCGGTACTGGCCAACGCTGCCCATCCCATAGCCTTAGCACGATCGGAATCTCTACTTGCCATTGCTATATGAGTTTTGTATTGAGTTTGAGCCCCTTGAATTAATTTTTAAACTTTAAAAAAACTAAAGCAATTTAAAAAAATACCACTTGAAATTCCAAAAAGCCCGACTGAAACAAAAAATGCCACTAGTTTTCCTGTTGAAAATGATCCAATAAAAAAATATACGATTCCTGCAGCAATCGCGATAACTTTGGAGAAAATTAGAGCACCTCTAAAAGAGTATTTTATGGCATTTAAATTTCAAAATGTTACGATATTTACGTTGTGCTGCTAAATCGATTGCTTAAAAATCCGGCTATAATACCAGAAAATGCACCACATGCATTTCCTGTGCTTATAATGTATCCATAAGTTTCTTGGGTCGAATCTGGGATGAGCTAAAAAAATAAAATACAATGTGGAAAATAAGTCCGCATACCAAAATTTATCAAACGTTTCTTTTATTTGAGACATAGACCCTAGAAATAAAAAAGGTTTAAAAAAAAGTTATTAGAAGTTACAAATCACCCTTTTTGACCCTTTTTAATATAAAATTGGGGAAAAAACTCTTTACCTGTGTCATATATGGATACACCATCGGCAGAATGCACTTTGACGTAAAAGTACTCATTATGGCGACTATTGTCACAATATAAATCGATTTCCATGCTGTCAGATAATCTTCTGGCACTATGATTGGAGGTCGTTTCGTTTTTGATATGGCTAAAATTTTCTTAGTCTATCATCTTGGTCAAGTTTAAAACTACCTAATTTTAGACTTTTAGCAAAACTTTTTTGAACTTTCATTTCAAGGATAGGAAAATTTAATTTGAATAATTTAACGAATACCGTCCGGGGATGCGTATGTTTATTTTTTTTCTCGTTAAATCTATAAATACGTAGGAGAATAGTTCTATTTTTCCGCGTTTATTTAAAACACCTTTTTTAAGAAAACAGAGCTTTATGTCACAAAACGTGTAACAAAATTTTTTTAAGGCTTATTACCTTTTCGTGCGATTTTCTCGTTTTTCTATCGATTTTCATCAAAAGTAACCTTTGAGAAAATTGTAGAAGAAATCAAGCTTTACAACTTTGTTAAAGGAGATTTAAAACGAATCTTACTAGAAAACGATAAAATTCATTATCAAAAAAAGTATTCTTACAAAATTTTTGTGATACCCAAAGCTCGGTTTTTTCGAAAAGTTTGTTTTAACAACTTATACAAGTGCAGACTAGTTTTCGCCATGAAAAAATTGGCTACACAAAAAACCTATAAATACATAGCAGAATAGGTCTATGTTTCCGCGTTTACTTAACATAACTTATACAAGTACAGACTAGTGTTCGCCACGGAAAAATTGACGACCTGGTCTATTTATAATGGATTAATAACCATATATTTTTTATGGGATTCGAGGAAAAATTTCACTTTTTTTATTAGATACGAAACCTACAAGAGATTAATAACCAAAGATTTTTTAAATGGGATTTTAGAAAAAAGTTTAGATACTTTTTTCGTCATAACTTTTGATAGGAACAACCATACGCTGAGATCTTTGCGTCATTTTAAAGATACGAACGTGAGCTTTAAAGGACCAGTCCAGTAATTTACAACCATACGAAAAAAATGATATATTCGGAAAGATCATGAAAAATGGAGCATTTTTTTGTTTTTACGGCATGTTCTGAATCGTTGTAG
>JAQGBS010001468.1:0-15652 GCA_034698545.1 Acrobeloides obliquus
ACAAAATAAGAACTTTTTATTTTGTACAAAACAATAACAATTTAAGCCTCTTATTTTGTACAAAAATAAACACTGGTTGCCACGCCGATTTTTCTCTGGAAAGTAATGTATTACAAAATTGTTCCTCATAAAACTTTTCGTTGAAATGACCCCTCGTTGATGATGTTTGACCGTCAATAAAAAAGTTATGACTAGGAAATGACTGTGAATTTTTATTAAAAGCACGGGTTTTTTTATAAAAAAATTCGATTTTTTCGAATAAATGATTTTTCCTCGAAAAAAGTACCGCGTCATGTTAAGGACACTTTTCTACGACTATTCGCTCCAGAAGTAAAAAAATGGACGTTTTTGGGAAATTTGTCTGAAAAAAAGAGACAAAAGTCTTACCATTCATTTAATGCATCTCCTTAGGGGATGCGTATGTTTGTTTTGTTTTTGAGGGTTCATAAAAAGGGTGTAGGAATCCCCAAAATCAAAACAAACATACGCATCCCATACGGGGATGGGTTAAATGGTATGGTAAATTGACCATACATCGTCTTACGACGGGCCCTGGCGTATTTCTTACTAGTGATAGAAAACCGACCCGAACTCGACCTGACCCGGTGACCCGCCTATTTTTGCTCGAAAAAACCCGACCCGGACCTTCTGACCCGATACGCTGACCCGATCCGAACACCAATTTATATAGAAAAAAATAATGATTGCTTATGATATTTTTATATTTTCATTAGATTATGACGTCATTTAAAAAAAAAAATTGTGCTCAAGAAATGAATTTTAGCTCAAAAATCGAATTTTTTCAAAATTCGATTTTTTGAAAAAAAGCAAGATTGGATTTTTGAGCAAAGATTCGATTTTTCACAAAAATTTATTTTGCATATGTATTTAATAAGTAAAGTGTTTTTTGTTTTGATTATGTTGTGATTACTTCAAAAATTGACCCGAACTAACCCACCCAAGAAAAATCCCTGACCCGAACCCGACCCGAACTTCTATCACTATTTCTTACCTCAAAAATGGGGGATTTATTTATTCTATTTTTTACTCACTAAAATTTTTTAAATTATTGATTTTAGAAATGCTATAAAGACTTATTCTCGGACATAGATATGAATTGGATACAATTGTCTGGTTCTAGACATATAAATTTTGATATGAAAGATTGTGAATTTAAGGCAGAAGTTTGGAATCATGTTGTATATTTGCATAAGCCATCTGGACAACATTTAGCACTACGTAGTTACTTTACCGAGATAATTCGCAACTATGATGAAGTTGTACCAAAAATGAAATCAGAAAGCAGCTTCTTCCGTGAATTTAATTCTTGTCCAAATATAGTCAATTTCTATGGCTGTAGTATGCATAACTTGAAGTCGTATCTTATTTTTGAACCCATGGACTTATCATTGAGAGAATTTTATCTCTACTACTGGCTCATTCAAGATGCTAACTTGAACAAAAAAAGGTTGGTATTTCCAGTTCAATATCTTGGTAATATTTCCGTTTCTGTAATAAGCGCTCTAAGTGAAATTCACTCAAAAGGATATCAAATGGATCTCAATCTAGAATCAACAAAGATCTACTTAAATATTAAAGGTCAGGTCAAGATAGGCGGTAGTGCCACAATACAACTAAATAAAGTTTCTGTTATCGGTGAAAAGTTTGACTTGGTTTTGCTTCATGAAATTCTGATGGAAAGCAATAAAAACAATGACTTAGAATTGGGTTTAACTGATAAAGTAAGCATTCGTTTGACTTTTGAATCATAAATTTAATTTTTAATTATAGGAGCAACTTGAAATTACAATTCAAGACATATTAAATAACCATACTCTTTTGGCTGAGGATCTACAAAAGAATGTTATTGTTTGTGAAGATCTAAGTGATACGTTAATGATAGATTTCATAAACAATATAAACAAGCATTCTTTAAATAGCATAAAAGAAACAATTTTCTACCAGCAAAACATGCGCAATTTGTCCCAAAACGAACAACTTGTGGCTAAGGCGGTTAAAACTTTAACTGATTTTTCAAATTCTCCTGAAATAAAAGCATTCAAGAGAGAATGGCTTATCGAAGACGCAAAGAATATTACCGTGAGATCGAATCAATTGAAACAAGATTTTGAATACGAGCAACAAATTCTGGCAACACCACTTTATAGCGTTACCACTCCACGATTAGTTTTTCCAGGACATACATCGGAATATTGTTTAAATATTTTGGATTTTGATGATAAAGGCGAAATAGATAGAACTAGATTCAGTGTTGTGAAACAATTTAAACATAAACCATCCGGCTTTGATGTTGCCATTAAATCTATTTCGCTACCTGCGGCAGCAGCTAGTGGAAGCATTACCGAAGACCAAATTAAACGACTTAAAAGTGAAGTCCAATTACTAAAAGCTTTGACAAATTCTCCCAATATAACCACTTTCTATGGCTCGTTTATAAATGAAAAAAAGAATATATATAAACTATACATCTGCATGGAATTTATGGAGATGTCATTGACAGGATACTATCAACAAGTGCACAAAAAGAAACCATCATTTCCAGAAGAAATGTTGGCTGCATCTGTATTTGTGTTACAGATGCTTTAATCGCCTGTAAAAACATTCAAATTATGCATAGAGATGTGAAACCATTGAATATCCTCCTCAACCGAACGGGCGAAATTAAACTATGTGATTTTGGATTTTCACGTATTCTACAAGATTCTTTAGCAACCACTGTTGTTGGAACGATGGCATATTGGCCCCCGGAACGTTTCACCGGTGAAGGAAGTTTTGACATTCGGCACGATGTTTGGAGTCTAGGCATTACTTTAATCGAAACTGCACTTGGCAATTACCCGTTGTCCAAGAATAGTAGCTTTGATGAAAACTTTGCCGAAATACAACATAATATTAAAAATTTGAAGCCGGATAAGTTTGATGCCCAGCTATCACATTATTCAAATGATACAATGGAATTCATTCATTTGTGCCTTCAAGGTATTGATAACAGGCCGAAATATGATGGATTAACAAATACTAAGTTCTATAAGATTTACTCGGAAAAGAAAGCACCTTTAGATGTTGCAAAAATTATGAAAAATATCAGTGAGATTTATCATTTTAAAGTTTGACTAATCAAAAAGTTTTTAGAAGGCTGAACCAAAAGCTAACTGACAACATACACAAACTCACATAGAGGACAAAAACATACAATCAACTCCTCATAAGGAGTCTTTTTCCGAGATTCGCAGCACTGCTTGCTGAGCTGCGCGCTACTCACAGCGCAGTGCTGTGAATCTCGGAAAAATACTAATGATTCCATTAAGGGACGTTCAAGGTTACATAATTGGAGGGGGGATAAAATTTTCACAATTCGTTTACGTATACTTGGATGACCCCGTTACTTCTTTTCATATTTTATTGTAGCGTATATTTAATAAATTTTACAAATAACTTTTGCCATAGACTTCAAAAAAGTTTCTCTTAAATTGACATGACAAATGACTTATTTTCAATGAATTCGAACTTCAATTAGATTCCGGCTCGGATATCACTATTGTCTCGAAGGATTTTTGGGAGGATGTGTTAATGGAACCCCAACTACTTCCAGCAGATAAAATTGCCATCGATACTTCCGGACATGATTAGGAAATTTTTGGGATGCTACATTGTAAATTCTCCTTATTTGGTAAAAGTGCGACAATGCTATACATTTTTTCCACTGCTAATTTTCTTGGTACTGATTGGGTTGATGCCATAGGATATTCTCTTTCACCAAAAAAAAACCAATCAATAAGACTGCCAAAATTGCGGGAATTTCCATTCCTGTCAAAACATTCAGTGAAATCCCAATTCAAGATATCACAGTGCATGTGAAATCCATAATTACATCAAACAGTCCAGTTCTGTACCAAAAAGGGGAGGAAGCAATGGCGTTAGCACCGAAGCTGGATCTCCAAGTACAAAATTCCGAAGTCATCGTTTTCGATGAAATTTTTTTTCAGTAATGGGTAAGAGTGTATGCTGAATAAGATCTAATCAGTCTTTTTTAGTGTATCTCATGTTTTCGTGCAATACTCAAACTTTTTGAAAGCCCACTTTAAAAATTGGGCTCTCAAAGATGTATCCTTATTTTAAACTATTGATATTTGGCTATATAAGTCGATTTTTGACGAAATTTCGGGTATCTTCCCGTGGTCAAAATCACAAAATTTCTTCGTATTCGAGTTCCCCATGCCGAAACCCCCCCCCCCCCTCCCCCAGAGTAAAAAATCAGCAAAATTGGAAAACTTTTTGAAAATTCGATTTTTACCAAAAAACCGTCAAAAATTGCTATTTTTGCCTTAAAATTCAATTTTTAGACATTTTTATCCAAAAAACAAAACTTTTTGGGCAAAAGCAATTTTTAAGCTTTTTGAGCATTTTTTGATTTCTTTAGTCCCGACGAAAAATAGAAAGCGAATGGGGGGGGGTACGACAATCGAAAATGGAAAAAGTTTCGTTAAATTTTTTAAAACGACTTACAACAATCGACTTAGCTCGCCGAGACGAGTGGAACGAATACCATAACATGGGTTTTCCAAGACGAGCCCATTTATGTAAGGAATAGTTACTAACATATAGGACATTACAAAAATAATAAAGATTTCACATAAGACAGCATACTTCTACTAGTTTGCATGCTAACAAAAATTGTACTTTTTACCAATTTTACTAAATTTGGTCATTTTTAGCACTAAAATGAGCATATATCGGAAACAAAAAATATGTAATTTAGTTTATCTTAGGATGTGATAAATGACAGTAATACATGTCAGATGAATGATCAATTTCGTCTCGAATCCATATCGCTAGGGTTGTTTATCCCGCTACTCGCGGAAAATTTATGGTTTTCTTGCAATTGGTATATCTCTTCGTAGAAATTGTTTTGAGACGTTATTCATCACTCATAATAAAGCTGGTGACCTGCATTACAAATGATAGGCACCTCTAGAAAATTTTTGCGTTAATAAAAAGATAATCGCCAATATTTGTGACATTCACTGATTATTTACCTAGTTTTTGACAAAGATCGGACTTTTTGATCCGGTTATGAGAGTTTTCAGCCAAAGTGATCTTCCCAAAAAATGTAGCCTAGGTTCGAGGAAAAGTTTGGTATATTGGACAAAAACAACATGATTTTTGAGTTTAGACAACTCGCTGTGGTATTTAAAAAAGTTTATTATATGTTTTTGTTGAATCACTTTTATTAAGAAATTATAAAAGTAGCATGCAATGAAGAAATGCAATGATGACTGTCCCTCATAATCGATCTTGCATTTCGATTTTTTTAGAATATTTGACTGCCTTGCTATCAATCAATATAGTGATAAAAGCTTGAGCGATGTAAATTTATCGATTTTTGCAGCTTGATGAAATTTATATAATATTTTGTTTGTAAAATGTTGTAAGCGGTTTTTAGTCAAGAAAATATTTTTTATATGTGTGTTGACTTTGGACGCCTTGAAATTTTAAAGAAAAATTGTTTTAAAAATGTTTAAAAAATGGGTTGATTCATCAACTTCAATCCTAGCTAAACTCTGTTCCATGGCGAAATTCAAAAAAGCTATGGCTAGGATGTTGGCCTTGTAGGTTATTATCACTTATCTGATCCCACCATCGAAATTTTTATTTTAGCGATTCATAAATAGTTGTAAAAGCAAACTCCCTTAAAATTACATGAAAATTTTTGCCTATTATTAGTTTTCGCGAGTTAGGAAGAGAGAAAGGAGGGTAATGGGAGAGGGGATGGATGGAGAATGAGAAGGAAGATGGGGAGCGAAAAGAAGAAGAGTAGGGATGGGGCGGGGGAGGGGAAGAGAGGCAGAGAGAAGAAGGGAAGGGATAGGGTGGGGGAGGAATATGTTATGTTTGTGTTTTGAAATGTAGAGGCCCGAATCGACAGGCGCGGATTCGGGCTAGTAAGTAGTATTTTTGAATGATTTTTGGTTCTGTGCAGTGGCATGTCTAGGATTTTGGTTTTGGATGGAGCAACTAGATATAAATCTCATTTTTACTATCAAAAAGGTTCAAAATTTATTCAAAAAATTTTTCATGTAATTTTAAAGGGATTTGCTTTTTACAACTTTTTATAAATGCTAAAATAAAAATTTCAGCCTTTGTTTGATCGAACCCGCGTCAATAACATGGATGGTCAGCATGCTATCCATTAGGCCATGCGCGCCAAGATTTTTGGAATTTTACCATGGAACATAGTTTATGCCCTTGTTTATGTTGCCAAAATTTAGATAATATTAACATATTGATATTTTAAATGGGCTGGAAATTAGGAATCGAATTGCAGGACTATTTAGTTAAGCATGACTTAAACAAACTACGCTTTCCAAATGATCCAAACGAATATAATTTCTCAATTAATGATTGTGATATTTACAAAAATGATATTCTTCATAAATCTAGTGGGAACAAAATGGGATTTACAGAAATAGGTATTTATGATCAATTCGACTGGGAAAAAATTCTCAAAGAAATTGAACTCTTCAAACGAATGTCGAAATCTCCAAACGTTGTTGATTTCTATGGATTTGGCGTTGTTGATGGAAAGAGAACATGTATGTTTCAACCCATAGAAAAATGGCAAAAAGTTTGTGCCGGCATATCGGAAAAAGACCTATAAATTTTCTGCCATGTGAGGTGATGAGGAGTTTCTCAAACTTAAGGTTCCACATCTTTCTTAAACGACGATTCACAAAAAACCCATCCTTATTGTTATGGAGGGGAGTCTCTTCGATAATCTACAAGACGGCTTTTTTAAATTGGACTTAAAGGGGGGCAACAATCAGGGACTAATCTCTGAAAAATTTTTTTGTCAAAACAGCCTATATAGGGATAAAATCATGCGAAAAATCGATAGCGCGCATTCCCGAAGCGTGAAAATGCTTTCTTGATCCTGATTCAGGGAAATTATAGATTTTTTCGACCAAAAAAGCACTAGTACTTGGTTTGACAAAATCATTTCTCTTTAATAGTCCTCTATCGTGCAGTGACAAAGCAATGGCTTAGTCATCACAAGGTAGCGGGTTCGAATCCCGTTTGGACCAAATTTTTTTGCACAAAGTGGAAATCGAAAAATTTTACTTTGTGCAAAAAAATTTGGTCCAAGCGGATTCGAACCCGTGACCTTGTAATGACTAAGCCACTGTTTTGTCACTGGACGATAGAGGACTGTTAATGAGCAATGATTTTTTCAAATCAACTACTAGTGCTTTTTTTGGTCGAAAAAATTTATACTTTCCCTGAATCAGGGTCAATAAAGCTTTTTCACGCTTCGGAAATGCGCGCAATCGATTTTTCACATGATTCTACCCCTATATAGGCTGTTTTGGCAGAAAATTTTGTTCAGAGATTAGTCCCTGATTCTCCCCCCCCCCTCTCCCCTTTAAAATAAAAAACTAGATAGATTTCGAAGCATGATTATCCTAGACAGAAAATCGGTCATTTTTTCAATAAAAGAGTAAAGATTCCATATCTTTCTTAAAACGACGATTCAAGAAAACAAAACTTGAAAACTCCATCGGATTCGTGTTCTCCATAGCCGAAAACCCCCGAGTATCAAAAATGAACAAAAAACAAAAGTTGGCACAAACTTATTGCCGCTTGAAACAGACGTGGTTTAGATAGCGGTGACCTATATATCTGCATCGAATTAATGGACTCGACGCTTGCGGATGTAATACGTTTAATGCATATAGCCCACAAAGATTTTTCTAATGAATTCTTCGGGTATATAACAATTAGCATTATTGAAGCATTAATTGAATTCAAAAAAGCTGGAGTAACACATGGTCATATATGTCCAGGCAATATTCTGATCAATCGTAATGGCGAAATCAAGTTAAGTCTCTTCGGAAATTACGGAACGTCAATTGATGAATCGAGATGGGGAGATTATAAATCGCCAGAAAAAATTCGAGGAGAAGAATATGATGAGCGAGCTGATATCTGGAGTTTAGGAACCACACTTCTTGAATTTATTCTTGGATATCATCCAATGAAATATCAGGAAAACTTTAGCTGGGAAAAAATTGCAAAGAAAAAAAAATTTAAAAATCATTTTAAAGATTGGTATCGCAACTTTGTTGTAAAAAGTTTCTTAGAGAAGTGCTTAGAAGTTGATGTGGAAAATCGTCCAAATTTAATGCAAATTCAGGAGCTAGATTTGTATAAAATGTTTGCATCAAAAAGTTTAGATACTCGAAGATCAGAAATTGCATCATCAATAAAAAAATATGAGGTATATATCTCATTGGGCAAAACAGTGTAGGGAAACAAGATGATTGTTTTGTTTTTGGGCGTTCATTCAATTAGAACTTGATGAAACACTTGAAATTAGAGTTCTACGAATCGATGAAAAACCTGAAATAAAGTTTTTGTAAGCTTAAGAAACAACTGGAATAATTTTTTTAATTGAATGTATTTTATTTTTAGATATATAGATATGAGCTTTAAAAACAAAACAAATGCCGCGTTTCTTTGCCTGCCTTTCAACTACTATAAAGGCTGTTTTTTTCGCAAATACCCAGTTGCCAATGTTTGAAAAACTCGATTTCAAATCTTTTCGTTTTAATACTTAAAAAACTTGCAGGCAATTATAGTAATACTTTTTGAACAAATTTTGACCAAAATTAACGCAATTTTCAAAAAAAGCAGTATCGTTGAAATATAGGCTCTGAGGAATTTTTTAAGCCCAAGATCATAGAAAATGGATTTACTAGAGCAGAGGAGAAGCATTTTTAAAAATTGCGCTAATTTTGGTTAAAATTTGTTCAAAAGGTATTACTGTAATTGCCTGAATGCAAGTTTTTTAATTATTGAAACGAAAAGATTTGAAATCGAATTTTTCAAAAATCCGTAACACAAACTACAGATCCGCATCTGGGTATTTGCGGCAATAGGACAGAATGTACCGCACAAAATGCGAGCGCACGGACTGAGCGCACATTTTCCTTCAAAAATGTGCGCTCAGCCCTTGTGCGGCTCAGTCTGTGCGCTCAATCCGTGCATTTAGTCCGTGCGCTCAGTCCTTGTGCACTCAGTCCGTGCGCTCATTAATTGTGCGCTCAGTCCTCTGTGCGCTTAGTCCTATAAAAACCGCGCGGTGCATTCCATCCTATTGCCATATTTGCGAAAAAAAACAGTCTTTATAACCTACCAATACTGTTATGTATAAGGATGTGGCCCTTCGTTTATTCTCTATAAAGAATAAGAATTTGCTTCATAATAACAGAAAACATTTTTCACAAAAAAGATGTTCTACTATACAGAGATGTTTCTGAGATAGGAACCCCCAAAAACCAAACTAACATACGCATCCCAGGAGAGGATGCGTTAAATGGTATGGTAAATTTATCTTGAACAGGCGGTTCAAGGTAAATTTACATACCGTCGTCTTATGATATGGGCCCTGGTGTATTTCTTACCTCAAAATGAGGTATTTATTTTATTTTTTACTTACTAAAATTTTTTGAATTATTGATTTTAGAAATCCTATGAAGATTTATTTTCGGACAAACTTATGAATAAGATACAATTGTCTGGTTCTAAACATATAAAATTTAATATGAAAGATTGTGAATTTAAGTCGGAAGTTTGGGATCATGTTATATACTTGCATAAGAGCTCTAAACAACTTTTAGCGCTACGTACTTACTCTACCGAGACAATTCGCAGCTATGATGAAATTGTACCAAAAATGAAATCGGAAATCAGCTTTTATCGTGAATTTAATTCTTGTCCATATATAGTAAATTTCTATGGCTGGAGTATGCAAAACTTAAAGTCGTATCTTATTTTTGAACCCATGGACTTATCATTAAGAGAATTCTATCTCTACTACTGGCTCATCCAAGATGCTGTTGAAGGGTTAGTATTTCCAGTTGAATATCTTGGCAATATTTTCGTTTGTATAATATTCGCTCTAAGTGAAATCCACTCAAAAGGATATCAAATGGATCTCAACCTAGAATCAACAAAGATCTATTTAAATATTAAAGGTCAAGTCAAGATAGGCAGTAGTGCTACAAAACAATTAGATACAGTTTCTAATAGTGGTGAAAAATTGGACCTGATTTTGCTTCATGAAATTTTGATGGAAAGCGGTCAAAACAATTACGTAGAATTCGGTTTAACCTATAAAGTAAGCATTTTTTGACTTTCAATTTAAAAGTGTCGGTTACTCTATTCTGAAAAAAAATTCATCAAAAATGAATTTCTATAAGATGAAAACGTCCGATGCACAAAATCACGCTTTTTCCATGTAAATTGCTTGTACGTTTTGAGAATTTTTTCAAGTCGATTTAAGCGTAAATAAAACCATTTTTTTCGATTTCTTTCAGGATTATCCATTTTTTAGCCTAAATAATATTTTGCAATCGAAATTATGGTGAAAAAAGTGTGTTTTTAACAAGTTTGAAATCCCACATACGTCCCTACTTTTAAATCTAAAAACAAGGCTAAGCAGATACTTTGATGTATCTATTTTGATGTATAAACTGGGTCCTTTTACGTTGTGTCCTAACATTTTTTAGGTTCGTGTGCCTAGATCGCATTTCAGACTTAGGACGAAGGTGAGGCAGAAAAGTGAAATATTGAGATTTTTACAAGAATTTGAAATTTTTTCTAAAAAAAGACCCATTTAGGAGTAATTTTATTCAAAAATCGATGGAGCATTCTGGAATCCTGAAAATGGTTTCTGACCCTGTTTTAAGGACAAAATTAGGTTTTTGATTCAAAAATGGTCATTTTTCGCATTTTTCCCTGAATCAGGGAACATTTTCGCGCTACGGGAAAACGCGCAATCGATTCCCCGCATAAAAATACCTCTAGAGGAGTCATTTACAGAAAAAATTTGGATCTTAATTCATGCAAAGATCTCAATAACCCACTTTTTGTCTCACCCTGTACATTTTTATTTATTTAAATCGTTTTTAATAGGAGCAACTTGAAATAACAACCATAGACGCATTGAAAAAGAGTACAATTTTGGCCGAGGTTGTGCAACAAAAGAATATTCTTGTTTGTAAAGACCTAAATGATATGACATCAGATTTCATTAAATCTATGAACGAGCATTCTTTAAACAGCATAAAAGAAACAAGTTTCTATAAACAAAACATTGATAAGTTTCCCGAAAATGAAGAACTTATGGCTAAAGCAGTAAAAAGTTTAAGTGATTTTTCAAATTCGTCTGGAATAAAAACAATTATGAAAGAATGGCTTATTAAAGACGCAAAGAATATTTCAGAGAGGTCAAATCAATTGAAACAAGATTTTGAATTCGAACAACAAATTCTGGCAACACCACTTTATAGCGTGACCACCCCACGATTAGTTTTTCCATTGCATACTTCAGAATATCGATTTAATATTTTGGATTTTGATGATGAAGGCGAAATTTTTCGAACTAGATTCAGTGTTGTGAAGAAATGTATACATAAACGATCCGGTGTTGTTGTTGCAATCAAATCTATTCCATTGCCGGCGGCAGCTAGCGGAAACATCACCGAAGATCAAATTAAAGATCTTAAGCGTGAAGTTGAATTACTAAAAGCATTAAGAAATACTCCTAATATAACTACTTTTTATGGTTCTTTTATATGTGATAATAAGTTATACATCTGTATGGAATTTATGGAAATGTCATTGACAGAATACTATCAACAAGTGCACCAAATCAAATCCTCATTTCCAGAAGAGTTGCTAGGATGCATCTGTATTTGTGTTACAGATGCTTTAATTGCTTGCAAAAACATTCAAATTATGCATAGAGACGTGAAACCATTGAATATTCTCCTCAACCGAACGGGTGAAATTAAACTATGCGATTTTGGTGTTTCACGCATTCTACAGGATTCTTTGGCAACTACTGTTATCGGAACGATGGCTTATTGGCCCCCAGAACGTTTTATTCCTAGTGAAGGGAGTTTCGACATTCGGCACGATGTTTGGAGCCTGGGCATTACTTTAATCGAAACTTCTCTCGGTAGTTATCCATTATCAAAGAATAGTAGCTTTGATGCAAGCTTTAACGAAGTACAAAAGAATATTATAAACTTGAAGCCAGAACAGTTTGATGACCAGCTAAAGCATTATTCAAATGACACAATGGAATTCATTCATTTGTGCCTTCAAGATATTGCTAACAGGCCGAAATATGATGGATTAATAAACACTAATTTCTATCAGATTTATTCGGAAAGGAAAGCCCCTTTAGATGTTGCAAAAATTATGGACAATATTGGTGAGATTTATCATTTTAACACTCCACAGGTCGGTTGTTACGAATAGTTGAATCAAGGTAGTTTTTCACGCTAATTACGATGCCGCAAAAAAAATTTTGAAAAAAGTACTCTAAGGAGGGGTCTAGACCCCCTATCTTTAGAGAGAACCCTCAGATTCAATTTATGGCCATAACACTAAATCTGAGGATCATAATTCTCGTAGGAATTGAATTGAGAGTTCGTTGACCACTCATTTAAAAGCTGAGAACCTGCCCTACAACTTATATAAAGACACCTATAGCAAGTTTTCGCTTTAATAAAAAGCTATACTCCAATCTTTGAGCATGTCTCGATTTTTTGACCGGGTTTTTTTAAGACAAAAGTCCAAAACAGGGCCGGGGTAAAAAATTTTTTAACAAGTGGCCCTAGGGGTAATTTTATGCGGAGAATCGATTGCACTCATTCCCGAACCTTGAAAACGCTTCTTTGACCCTGATTCAGGGAAGGAATGGGTGTATTGAAGCGAAAATCAAGCATTTTCGGATTTTTATGAGAAAACCGTTGATTTTCGCTTCAATATACCGATTTCTCCCCTCAGCGAAACGTTTTCACGGTTCGGGAGTCGCGCAATCGATTCCCCCGCCTAGAAAAACCTAAGAGTCGAAATTGCTTTTTTGCCGCGTGGGACCAACGCTTTTTCTGGCTTTATTTTTCTTGACCCACCCGGTGGGTTAAGCCACCCCACGTGGCTTATTTTTTCCAACACACTAGTGAATACTTTCAAGTGTATGTTCATGCACTTGCAGAAAGTCCTACATACTTTAAAAAAATTAATTTTTCGCACATGACCCACCGATGAGTCATGTTGTCCCATGTGGCCAAAAAAACTTGACCCACAGGTGGGTCATGTTCTAAAAAAACGTGTTAAAGAGGTTTCATTTAACAATTTTTATTATTTTGATAAAACAAAATTTCGACTTTCGGGGATCAAATCATTCTCGTTTAAGATTAACTTTGTGCCACACTTGCTCCTGCACTATGGATGATGAGATTTTTATATTGGCGAAAATTGCTTTAAAAAATTTCAATTTTTAGGCACTATGTCCGATTCGCACCCACACGCAAAAAGAATTAAACTAGATCCGAATCCGGGATTCCAAGAACAACAACAGCACCAACAACGTCTTCACATGCAACAAGGTCAACTCCAGGCCCAGCTCAGCCCAACTTCGGCCTCCACACCACCAAATCAGCAACAATATGTCATGCAGCAAGGTTGACTTTTTTGTTTGCAAAAATTATTTTCACTCTAATATCTTAGCTATGATTCAAAGAAATCAACAGCCTCAACAATTCCGACAGCAGCTGCCACAAGTAATGTATCAAAACGTGCAAGTTGTCCAACAACAACAAGCACAAGTTGGTGGTGGAATCATGAGTGCAACGCATCCTCAAAATCCAAGGATGATTATCGGACAACAAGAACAAGTTATGGACATGCAGAGGCCACAAATGGTATAATTTGATTGATGAAGAACAATGGGGGTATCTGCATTATTTCCCACTTTGACATCCAGTCACGTGATCTAGGACACCTTCTATAGTGTTATAATGTGGAAGACTACATGGTGAAGTTCCTTCAACTTGTCCAGTCTAAAAAATCAGTCAGATTTTTACGTTTGTAAAGCGCATTGCAGGGCTTTGAAAACGCTTCTTGATCCCGTGTTAGCTTATTTTCGTTTCAATACACATATCTATTCCTTGAATCAGGGTCAAGGAAGAGTTTTCAAGGTTCGGGAATGCGCGCAATCGATTCCTCGCACAAAATTACTCCTAGGAGGTCACTTGTTAAAAAAATTTTCTTCTTTTCTTGGTCATAATTTGATGTATTCGTGGGTTTTTCTACATGGGGAACTCGATTTTGAAGAAATTTTTTGATTTTTACTATTATTTAACCGTATGAGAGATATACTCCTAAACAGATACGAAAATCACTTAAATCAGAATTATAGAAATTTATTCATGCCTCAAAAATGCGCGTAATCGATTCCGCGCCTAGAAAACCCCTAGATAGTCAGTTTTCTAGCGAAAATTCGATTTTTAATTCATTTTCGCGTCAATACATCCACCACTTTTCCTGAATCAGGGTCAAGGAAGCGTATCCAACCATACGAATTTGCGACCCCTAATTCAAACAGACAATTTTTAGACGAATTCCAAGCCCATGCAAATGCAACAACAACCAAGCAATCCTAGTCAAATGAATCCACCTTCGTATGGGAGACACCAGTTTCAACAGCCAAATCAAGTCCAAATGATGCAACAACAGCAGCAGCAAGGCCCGAGCTCGGTGATGGGCCAGCCGAATCAACAAGGCGGCAACTTCATGCCAGGACAATTCTACGCCAACAATCAAATGATGCCCGGGCAACAAGGTCCAACTGGCATTCAACAAATGTATCAGGGAATGCGCCCAACTGGGCAAATGCCTGGCGGCGGTTTGCCCTCCATAAATTATCAACAACAAGGCATGCCACAAATGCAGCAGATGAACAACATGGCTCCTCAGGCGATGAACAATGACCAAATGCAGAAGTTTTTAGCACAGAATCATCAGATGCAACTATGGTCTGGACAACAGCCAGTCAGGCAGCAGTTTCCCTTCCAACAGCCCCAGCCAACGGCTGGCCAAATGTCGTGGAATCCTCAAATGAATGCCAACTTCAATCCTGCTCAACAGCAATGGCATCAACAGCAACAACAACAAGGCTTTAATCAAGTAAGCGTTAAAATGGTATGAGCTTAACGATCATTGCAGATCCGTTCATCGCCTTCGGCCGGAGCCATGGCACCATCTCCCCTAATGAACCAACAGACGCCGAATCAACAAATGATGATGCAACAAATGCCGCCCGATCAAGCCAACAACGGAAGCTATAGATAGAGTTGCCAAGGACTTCCGATTATCCATTGATAAATTCTGAATCGTTATCGTTGTCCAGATAATCGTGTTTGAAGTTGGCGATTTTTGACCTCCTGTTTTAAATTTGAATTTCCCGCCAAGAATTTGAATCAGGTTTTGAAAAAAAAATCGCCAACTTCAAATGCGATTATCTCGACAACGATAACGATTCAGAATTTACTGTAAAACAAAAAATACTCCATTTTTCATGAATTTTCCGAATATGTATAAATTATGGCAACTTTCGCTAATATAAAGAATTTTCAATTTCGAATAACACAACTTTGTAACGTTATATTTCAGCCAAAGCATAGTCTACCTTATGTTAAAGGACCAGTCCAGTCAGTTACAACCATATGAAAAAATGATATATTCAGAAAGATCATGAAAAATGGAGCATTTTTTGTTT
>JAQGBS010001469.1:0-15650 GCA_034698545.1 Acrobeloides obliquus
TTTTTGGTGGTTTACCCCCGACGTAATCATCAAAAATGCACTAACATAATCAATTTTTATGAGGAGGGCCGAACCCCCCCCCTTATCATAATTACGTAATATTTGGATGACCCCTAAAAACCCTTTTTAGACCTTGTCGTTTGCCGTGAAAAACATTTATCACATGGACGAAGTTGCGGATTATTTGTACAAAATTGGTGAGAGGCATGCAAGATTTGCTGATCGAGGCTTTAATCCGGAATATTGGAATATTTTTCAAGTAATTTAAGACCTCTCATGCTAATCCTGGGTTTTTAGGACGCCATGGGAGTCTCTCTCGAACAACAGATCGCTTCATTACCTAACATCACCGAGGTCCAACAACAAGATGCTATCCATGTCTGGAGAAGATTAGCTTTATACCTAATATCCCACCTTAAACGAGGCTATTTAGAAAGGCTAAGAAGTAGTAAAGATACATTGTTGTAGTTTGTCATTTCTTATTTTTCTTTATTGTATATAACTTGGTGTATAAAAAACAGGATTAGCTATACGATTCAGATTCATTGGGTGTCAATTTCAGCCTGATATCTATGTCTGCACTAACACTTTAAATCAAGCCAACTGTGCATGTCCAGAAGCAGATGGCGTCCAGAAGTGATTTTGAATTTTCCTGAACACGAAAACCCTGAACTTGGTTTCGTTCCATTATATCGTTTCATTCGTATTTTTTTATTCGATTTTTCATCCTCTTCGTTCCATTAGAGCCTATGCCTTTTTTGGCATTCTGTAATATGAAAAAGTTAACAAAAAAGACATAATTGATTGATGCCAAAGGCAATTTGTAAGTTTTTTTGTGTACGGCAAGGATTAAAATAATCATTGTTTCTAAGATTTAGTTTGCCTTGAATATTTTAGTTGTTTGTATTGAATAATTTAGTTGCATTCAAATATAGTTAACTCAAACACTTGTTCTTGTCAAACTTTTCCACATCTTTAATCAGTTGACCTGAGATTTTATCATAAGCAATTTTAAAGGGGAATAAGAATCAGGGACTAATCTCCGAAAAATTTTTAGCCAAAATAATGTACGAATTCCTATCTATTCACTTCTTCACATTTCTTTTAATGGCATCAAGCGCTTCATTGAAAAATTCGGCACATATTCGGGCAGCTTGGAATCTAAATGGCATGACTGAATGCAAACTGGGTGTTCCAGCTACGGATTATAATGATTATGGCTGCTATTGTGGTTTAGGTGGATCTGGCACACCTGTTGATGGGATTGATGAGTAAGTTAATAGGCAAATAGGAAATCAAAAAAACGAGAAAAAGTTTTTCACCTGACTTGTAAAAAACCTGCTCCCGCGAGAGGGGGGGGGGCAATAATGATGCGTCAAAATCGTGATTTTAATATTGAAATTTCGATAAGAGGTCTCACATATTTCATGATCCGGTTTAGGGGTGGGGTAGCTGAAATGATCACGTTTGGCCCGCAGCAACTCTCTAGGCCCCTTTTACCCAGGCACGTAGTCAGGATTTCCTGAGGGGGCAATGACCCAAAGTCCAAAATCCACAGATAGCTATAACTTTTTTTCAAAATTTTTCCTGACCGGGGCCAATTGTCCCGAATTCCCTCCTCCCTACATGCCTTCTTTTGCCCGCTCTTGTTATTTCTAGAACCGGGACATTGAATCCAGGTCATCCAAGTCAAATGGAAGCAGAACTCCCCCTTCAGCATTGTCCCAGCAGGCCCTCTCCCACACAAATTCTGATGTGATGTGTTTTATATTAAATTCTGCCATTTTAGGTGCTGCATGCATCATGATAATTGCTATGATAAAATCGATAAATCAATGACTTGCCCAAGTCTGTACACTTTACCATACTTGTATTCTTGCTCAAATCACCAACCATTGTGTACTGAGAATCAAGACACATGCAAGACTGCTTTGTGCCAATGTGATAAAACTCTTGTTGAATGCTGGGCAAAATATGACATTCCTGAAGATAAGGCAACTTGCCCTTCGACTTTGATGAAAACCGAAAAATCACCAGTCACGAAAGTTGGAGAATATATGTTGGCTATTCCGATGAAGGTCGTGAAATTTTTCACGAAAATGCTCTAAAGAATTTTTTGCGATGATTATTTTGAATATTATTGAATTATTTATTATGCTTTATTACAAAAAATAAAGGTTTTATAAAAAATAAGGTATTGTCTGTTCTACGAGAAGAGGGGAAAAAGTTGGTGCTACATAGTGCAGTGGCTAAGAAAGTCGACTGTCCGATCTGGCAAGTTAAGCAACATTGAGACATCTAGATTCCTTTCTGCTAGGGTAAAACTTTTCATTTTTTAACTTTTTTTATATTTAGATTGCGTTCAAGCATGTCAAAAAAGTTGTCAAAAATGTCTAAAAATGTGGATATGCAAAAATTTTCATGAATTTTGACAACAAAGTAAAAAAAATGACTTTTTGGTGCGGGATCGAACCGCTGCCCTATGAGTGAAGTCCGAGCTCTTTAGCCATTCGGCCATGGGTGAAACCCAAAAGTCATTTTTTAATTTCGTTGTCAAAATTCAAGAAAATTTCTGCATATCCACATTTTTATGCGGGGAACACGATGGCGCTATTATTTTTCATAAAAACTTTTGGAATTTGGAAAAAAAGGTTTGGGTCAAACCCTAAAATTCCATGATATGGTACTCGTTTTGAAGCGTTCAGCGAGCTGAGTCGATTGGCGAAATTTTTTCTAAATTTTGACGCTCGCCTGTATCTTTTTCTCCTTGGTGCGCCGTGTAGAGCGCCATACGTTTTCTCCGCTTCTAGTGAAACCAACTATAAAGGAAATTTAATTATTAGTTATTTTCCTTCACTCGAACTGCCTGCTGCACCACCACCACGACCTCCGATGATAGCACATCCTCCATATGGAATTGTATAAACTCCATAGCGCTTGCGTCGGCCAGGAATTTGCTGACAGTTACTAAATGAGCCATAACGTTTGGCTCGAAGTCTAAACAAAACAATGAATCTTATTTTGAAGCTACTACACAATAAGGGAGACCACCCATGTGAAAACTTTTTCTGGAAATGACCCCCTATAAAAACATGCGGGGAATCCAAATTTAACATTTTTGAAGCGAAAAAATGCTTCCCTGATTCGGCATATTGTGTATTGAAACGAAAAAGTGGAAAAATATTTTGCCTAAAAACGACTCGTTTGGAGGTAAAAATATGAATGAATTCGAATTTGACATTTATAAAATTCCTCGGATTCAAGAAAAGCTGTATATTGTAGAAAGCCAGGCTTTCCAAAAAGTTTCATTTTTTAGTTTTCTTCTTTTTTGGCTTCAAAACACATGTTGACTCTTTTGATGACTTTGCAAACATTCCTTCTACAGCATCTCACAAACACACAGAAATTCTATGTTGACTAACAACTTTTCTAATGTTTTTACCCAAAAGGGGTCGTTTTTAGGCAAAAATCGCATTTTTGCGACTTTTCGCTTCAATACACAATACGTCTTCCCTGAATCAGGGAAGCGTTTTTCGTTCAAAAATGATTTAGTACAAAAAATTTTGATTTTTCATCACAAAAAAGTGATTAAGTACAAAAAGATGATTTTTAACAAAAAAATTTCGAAATATTTTTTTTAGTATAAAAAAATATTTATCTAATTCGGATTCACTGCATGTTTCTACCCCTAGAGGGGTCATTTCCAGAAAAAAAATTTCGAAAAAATTTTCACGTGGGTGGCCCTCCATTGTGTAGTAACTCCCTTATTTTTATGCTCAATACAGCTTAAATTTACCCAGTTACTTCGCTTAAAACACCGCTTTTCGCTTCAGCATTAGAAAACAATAAATAGCTGAACAAAATTAAAATGAAAATTTTGAAAAACATTTTTCTCTAACAAATTTTCAAGATGAGATTGAATTTCGTTAATAAAAGTTCGTATCGTTCAATGTCAAAGACTAAACAAAAATTGTAAATAAAAATATACACAAGATGGGGGAAAAGATACTTCTATATTTATTGTAATTTGCTCACCAATTCATCAAGTGTTTAAGGAACCCGTTATTTGTAACAACCACAAGGCAAGATTTTTTTATTTAACAATTTATTTGCTGAGTAAAATTTCCTTGAAAACAAAAAATCAAAACACCAAGGTTTGCAATATTAAAAAGTAATATATAAAAAGAAAATTTTTTCTTTTTATGAAAAATTTACCCCTAATAGGGTGCTTTTTGAGAAAATTTCGAAAAAAAATTTTCGATTTTAGACTCAGGGATATAAGAGTTGAAGTAGCTCCAAAGATTCTAACGAATTTTCGAAGTCATCGTTACAAAAATTTTTTGTAAGGTTTGTATAAGCAAGAGATGGAGTTAAGAAAAGAGTGACACATTGAAAAAATATGCAAATTTTCTTTCTTGTCGATCTAAATAGCCACAAAAGGCCATATTTGTTCAGCTTGGGAATAACCTGACGGAATGGTTCGGATTTTTAATTAGATTAGGTACATAAAATTTGAGCCAAATCGAGGTGATTCCTTATTCTGTACAAAATGATCGGGTCGCTGCGTTGTTCACTCTCTATTATTATTTTTTCAAATTTTTACTATTTTGCTATTGCTGGGAAACACCAGAACAACACATTAAAAGAAAGGATAAGGCTTGATTATCAAATGGGTAATACTAGAATTAGAGTTGTACGGGACCGGGGATTTTCGTTCGAAGGAATCGGTGTATTGAAGCGAAAATCAAACATTTTCGGATTTTTATGAGAAAATATCGATTCTTAGGTTTTTCTAGGCGGGAAATCGATTGCGCGCACTCCCGAACCGTGAAAACGCTTCCTTGACCCTGATTCAGGGAAGAAATCGATGTATTGAAGCGAAAATCAAATGTTTTCGGATTTTTATAAGAAAATCGTCGATTCTTAGGTTTTTCTAGGTGGGGAATCGGTTTTTGCGCGCAATCAACTTTTCCCTGAATCAAGGTCAGGAAAGCGTTTTCACGGTTCGGGAATGCGCGCAATCGATTCCCCGCATAAAATTAGGGATAGTAGGGTCATTTTTAGGAAAAAAGTTTTTTTGATGATATCTCCTAATAAATGGTCCTCCCCCTTTAAATATTGTCTTTATTGCTTTCTTTGTTGAATTTATGAATTGTAGCTAAGAGTAAAATGTGGAAAAATACAAAATTAAGCCAGAGAAATCGGGAGGATTTGATTTGAAAAATATTTTACGAGGCCAAATTTTGTTCATGCTCACTTGGGTAGTCATTTGGCACTAGCTCCAAAATATTCAGTAAGATAATAAGGTAATAGTAGACTAAGATATCACTAGTAGATTTCCGCTTGAGTCGGTTTGTTTTTGCATTTTTAACAATTTTTTATACAAAACAATGAAAATAACAAATTATTTTTTATCACCCTTTGAATTTATTTGAAGCTGACCAATTTTATCCAACAATTCAGATACGACTTTTCATATTTCCATATTTCAGACTAAACTTTTTTTTCCAAAAAATCTATTAAAAATTAATCTCGCTTAACCGATCATTCATTACATCCAGTGAGGCCGAATTTCGCTTTGAAGATGAGGCTACTGGTAAAGATGATTCAAAAGATCTTTTCATTTTTGAAAACTAAAAATTACATTCAATTTAAGTTCGAAAAAAGCAAAAAAATAATTAATTAAAAATTAAAAACAAAATTTTTGTGCATGAAAAAAAATCTACAACAGCGGGAATCGAAAATGTTCCATTTGAAAGATAAGCGAGAGACTTGCCACACAACTATGTTGTGTGCAAAACGACTAGCTTAAAGGGACCTTTCAGATCTGCGAACTCTGAATTTTTTTCAAACATAACTGGAAAAAAAGAGAAAAATACGGAGATTCCGAAAATAATAAGCATTTCATCCTATAGATATGAAAATTTTTCGCAAATTGCATTACAAAATTGCAAAAAAATAATAAAGTGGCAAAAATAAAAAGTATGACTGGGTATCGAACAAGAGAACTAAGGAGTAAAAGTCAATGGATTACCACTACACTATTAGGTACATGTTAAGGATTAAAATTTTTTAAAAAGGAAAAATTTTTCTGGCAAGAAAATAATTTTTCTTGCCATTTCTATACTCATTTTTAAAATATCAAAATTACGAAATTCGAATATATTTTTACTTGAATAAAATACATATCGTCTTTATGATTTATTAGTTAAAATTTTTGGTACAACTAACATGTTTCATAAACTACAGTTGAGAATTTGATCTTGTCAAAAAGAAGTAATAACGAGAAATTGATATTTAACAAAAATTGCATGAGTAAGAGCAATAGTCCTTCATATATGGGAGATCCCACTCACAATCCCCATTGGCCGCGTATTCTTCACACTCAGGGTATACATCAGTGCAATCACCATTATTATTTGATTCTATATAACGATATCGGACTTGAAAGCCGAAAGTGCCGCGGGAATTACGCAAGATCAATACGGCCTTATTTCCCAAGGTGGTGATAACCGGAATATTGGATAAACTTACTGTTCCAGTTCCGATTGGACAGATTCTAAAAAATGTGGATTTTTAAAAATCACCAAGATTCGGTATTGTACCTGTATCCAGACATAGTCATCTCTTGAGCTCCTTTAACTTCCAAGCTTTGTGTTCTACAACTGAAATTCCTTTTATTCATCTGCACGAATTCGAGTTCGATCTGTGTTCCTTCCGGAGATTTGATCCAATGAGTGCAAGATTCAGTCGAGAGACCTTCGATGTTTTCTTGATTCAAAGCGCCGTTGAAAGTTTGCCATGATGTTGTGGCAACAATAGAGCTACTAACACAAAATTCAGCGTTCGTTGACGAAGGACGTTTATCACAAAGTATGCCGGCAAAACCGCCAGGACAAATGCATCTAGAACAATCGGCTGGGTTGGGATAGCCACCATTTTGACAGCCCGGGTCATCAGTACAGATTCCTAAATTATGGTCAATATGTTTTTTGAGTTTTTTGAGTACCCAAACAATCGTAGTGCTTATTGATGAGTAGAAGATCGTTGAATGAAGGTCCATCCCGTTGACCCATAGTTTTTTGATGAAGAGGTTCATCTGCTTCCATTACTGGTCCACTTGCACCTGGAGCGATAAACGAATCTAAAAACATCGATAAAGAATTAGTCCGAGAACTAACCTTCTTCATAATGCATAACACTTCCATAATCATAAGGCACATCGTAATTGTCAGTATTCGATTTAATAGCATATTCTGATCCTTGTCCGGTTTTAATTCTATTAGTATAGACAGTAACATAGTCTTCGCGGTCAGAACGAGACTGTTGATGCCAAACACCCAGAGCATGAGCCATTTCATGGGAAGCGATACCGATCTAAAGATTAATAACAAGTTCATGACGTAGGCCAAATTCGTCGACATGATCACACCAAAGGAAATGCCCTCTCGGCCCCCTTAATTTTAGGGAATTTCCACGACAGGAGAAAGGACTTTCGAGCCCGAAGGGAGTACTTTTTGCTGCTATGCCGCTACCTCCCTTTGACCACGCCATTGTATAGTTGTTCACTTACACGCATACAATCATCAACTAAAGACATTTCCTGTTCACCTCCTCTCATGCCTGCATTCGCATAGCATCCGTCAATCTTCGCAACACGGATTCTATCATCTGCAGTTTCCGATTCTTCGAAGTTAATGCATGTATTGTCACGCCAGAAATTGAATCCAGCGCGCATGAGGTCTTTTTGATCGTCAGCTAGAATCAAATACAGTTGATAATATCTTCCCTATCTTACTATATCCTGAAGCGTCATCAAAATAATAGGAAACAGTAGTCGTCCATTTGTTGCTCGTCATAGAAGCTTGACGTTTGGAACGAGTTGGATTTTGCGTCTCTTCCAATAGTCTATCTATTTGAGCCTCAGTCAACTTAATATCACCCTAGAATTTTCTTATTAAAAAAATGAAAATCTTATTTTGCCTCAATGAGGAATGGTGCCATATCGGGGTCGATTAAATCCGTGATGTCCGGGATTTCATTTGGCTTGCTAGAGAATCCGAATAGGAGATTCGAGGTCTTTGATGTCTTCCTTAGATTCTTTCTTCTAGACTCTTCTTTTTCTTCGAATATGCCTTTTAGTTTCTTCATTTTTCCTTCAATACGTCCAATCTCTTCTGTATTCAAATTACGAAAGATTTTGCTCAATTTTTTCATTCTCTAAAACAATTTTAACGAATCATAGAAAAACTTACATCATTTCCTTTAAGATTTTCTATTAGGTTTTCTCCACCTTTACCAGGATTATGGTGAGGCTTTATCGGAGGCTTACCAGAATCTTGTTTTACTGGAAGCGTGTAGACGCCCCCTATAACGAACAATCCAGCCAAAAGAATAAGATTCATCTTGACTTTGACTAGAGCTATAACAACTAGTAAATGATGTTCTCCTCGGAGCTTAGGGCCTTTTTATATTAGCTCTTTGTTTTTGAGAATAAGTCAGTCTGAGGTATTATGCAAATTTTTCATTGATGGATTAGCAAACCAAACTGCTGTTTGATGCCTTAGCTTTCGTCAAAAAGCTGGTGATTTTTCAATTTTCTTGTCCTAATCCCAGCTTTTGTCAAATGTCGTGCCCGATCTATCCATGAAAACAAGTGATGGTGCTAGCTTATGTAAATTTTCTACACATCGGATGGAGTCTTAAAAAAAGATTTTGACAAAAAATCAAATGTACAATTAGGAAAGTATTATGCAATTTCCATCCGATGTGTAGAAAATTTACATAAGCTAGAACTATCAATCGTTATTCATGGATAGATCAGGCACGACATTTGACAAAAGCTGGATTATCACAAGAAAATTGAAAAATCACCAGTTTTTTGACGAAAGCTATGGCATCAAACATAATAGTTTGTTTTGCTCATCTACCAATGAAAAAGTTGCATAATACTTTTTTAATTGTACATCAAAATCACCTAAATTGTCTCGTATGATTTTCTTTCCGGAAATTTAAAAAAAGTAGATTGTTTCAGTTTTTATATAAAAATTGAAGCGCAAATCTACATAGCGCCTGGCTGACGACAAGTATGTTTGCAAAATTTCAAAATCATAAAAAAGGTCTGAAAAGGGTGCTTCAAAAGTTTTTGCTCGCGGGGTTTATATCTGTGACTTTTTTTCAAGTTTTGTTCAATTGTATCTTTTATATTTTATAAAATAATTATTTATTTAACAATATTCTAAAAAATCAATCTAAACAATTTTCATAATTTTGTTTTATTTTTAAAATTTTATCTAAAAGATTTTTAGAGGCTTCCAACTTTTGTCTATTTACGGCCACTTGGTAAACGATTTCCTCTAGTTCCTACTTGAATTTGTCCTTGTTGACTACTTTGTCCTTTCTTGTTGGCGTTTGCTGACCTCAAAACCCATGTTTTAAGTTATATAATCTGAGTTTTGAAATGGTCATAAATCGCGATAAAAAACGTATCTGATATCTCTGCTTTAGTGCATTAGAAAGATCCAAATGTCAGCTAATGGCTGTTTTATAATAGCAGATGGAAAATTCCGCCTTTATTTCGAGTTATAAGCTACACAGTGAAAAAACATGGATTTTGAGGTCAAAAAATGCTCAAAACACGGTCTCCCGAGTGGTTGGTTACGCCACAGGTAGCCAACCGCCGTAAGTTGTGCCAGCAAGTGGAGCAAACCCAGAATGGAGGTCTTGGTACATGATTTTGGCATATAAATTTTTATAATTGAAAGGATAATCATGAAGAAAAAAATAGCTACGATGAAAAATTAGATGACGAAAAAATCAACGAATTTTCCATTTTTTCAAAAAGTTTGCTTAATCGGCGTTGACCATAAAAGTTCAAGTAGGTTTTTCGCACTACACTGCTAAAAATTCAACATGCGTTTACTATTTTTTCAACAAAAAAATGTTTACCTCAAAATGAATAAAAATATCGAGCCTGCTAACATATTTAATTCGAAAATCCAAATCGCTTGGCGTCTCACGACAACAGCCAATTGATAATTGTTCGTATTGGAGGTTATCCAGTCCATGATGTGATATATCATGAGCAAAACTTGAAAAACCCAGATTACGAGGCTGTGGACTAAAAAACTTTTTAAAAAATTATTTCTTTTTTTTAATCCGAGAAAAAACTCTTTTTATAATTCTGAAAAAAATCCATTTCTCAAAAATCTTTTCTATAAGCTGAGATCCACTTAACTAAAGCTAGTCTTATAGAGGTGAATATGTTTTTGTTCATAAATGTAGTCAACTAGTCGGTAAATATATAAAATTTGGAGCTACTTCGTTTCTTATACCACTAATAGGGTCATTTTTAAGAAAATTTTTCGATTTTAGACCACGTTCGAAATGGAGTATATGAGCCGAAGTAGCTCCAAAAATTTTACCTAACAATTGCAAATCGCGATGATGTTTAATTCGAAGAGTCGTGGATTTCCTCGAAATCGTCCGATACTTCAAAACCGCGGCGACTCCAAGAACTTCAATTACGTTCGGCGTGAAGATGCTGAATATGGCTCCCGAAATCGTTCCAGCGTTATTCGCCCATTCTTCAGTGAATCCCACAAAAAGTGATGTGCCATTATTCACGTACTTATAAGTGGCATCTACCGGAATACGATAGGATGTCAATAAAAATGGAATGAAGTATAAAAGGGAAATGATGAGCGCAAGATTTTTTCCGGTCCAAAGCTAAAAAGGAATTTTTGATTGCGTCAAAGGTCAATTGCGTCATCCGAAATTTGCGTCAAAGGTCAATTGCATCATCCGAAATTTGCGTCAATTTTTGATTGCATCAAAGATCAATTGTGTCATCCGAAACTTGCGTCAAAGGTCAATTGCATCATCCAAAATTTGCGTCAATTTTTGAATGCGTCAAATGTCAATTGCGTCATTCGAAATTTGCGTCAATTTTTGATTGCGTCAAAGATCAATTGCGTCAAAATTATTTGCGTCAATTTTTGATTGCATTGACAGACATTTGCGCCAATTTCAAATTGCGTCAAATTATTTATTACAGAACAAAAATTAGGAGGGCTGAGCCGGTCGGCTCCCTCTCCCCCTAACGTTGCCAGTGGACCTAGGCCATGAGAAGCATAAGTTTATCAATTTTTACCCTACTTTTTGATGCCGCCACGGCATGTAGAATATAGTGAAGCGATTAAACGCAATAAACATATGACCTAACATGTTGACGAACTTCAAAAAATACGATGAGTTGTAATAAAAACTGGCTAAAAGGTGGTTGCCCAAATAAAAGGACCAAAATAAGTGGTATTGATGAAGGCGAGCGCAGAGCCATGTCTAGAAGAAAGTCGAAATTTTCCAATTTTTTAGATTTTCTATATCTCTTAAAGAAGTCCCCCGAATTCAGAGAAACCCGGAAATTCTAGAAAATTTAAAATGATAGAAAACCTAGAATCATAAAGAAATCTAGAAAATTTTAGGATTCAAGAGAAAAATTTTTTCTGAAAATGACCCCTCTAGGGGTAAAAACATGCGGGAAATCCGAATTTGACATTTTCGAAGCGAAAAAACGCTTCCCTAATTCAGGAATTTGAATTCCCCGCACATTTTTACCCCCAAAGGGGTCATTTTTAGGCAAAAATCGCATTTTTGCGACTTTTCGCTTCAATACGCAGGCCTTCCCTGAATGAATAGGATAAGGACCGGGCAGATCACAGGACAACCTACCAAAATATTCCAATAAAGATCATTGACACTAAGAATCGCATATAAGATATAAAAACCACCAGCAAAATCTGGATTTTTACGGATCAACTGCACTATAATGACAATCATCATGCTGAGGTGAAATATCCATAATGGTATTGTAATGGCAACATGTATTGCTTCGGAAACACCGAATACGATTTCCATGTTAAAGGGGGGTATAAATTATTGACTATTTCATGAAAAAATTTTTCTAAAATGATCATTTATAGGAGTAATGGTGGCCGGCCGGGTGCTTCGGTTCCTTAAACGGGGCCGAAAAAACCGGAATCGGGGCCGGAAATAAGTGTTAGTTTCGACGTTAGTTCGGGCACTCTCCAACATTCATATTCACGGAATCAAGGCCAGGAAAGCATTTTCACGCTTCGGGAATGCGCGCAATTGATTTCCCACCAAGAAAAACTCCTAGAAAACCTGTTTTCCTGCGAAGTTTTAAAATTTTGATCATTTTCGTTTCAATACACATATCCTCTTCCCTGAATTAGGGTCAAGGAAGCGTTTTCACGCTTTGGAATGCGCGCAATCGATTCCTCGGCTAGAAAAGTCTATAGAAAGTCAGTTTTACAATGAAAAACTGGGTTTTATTTTATTTCGATACACACATACCGCTTCGCTGAAACAAGGTCAAGGAAGCGTTTTCACGCTTCGAGAATGTGCGCCAACGATTTCCCACATAAAATTACCCCTATATCATTTTTTGAAAAAATCGAAAAAAAATTTTCCGGACTCTGTCATTTTGATCACTTCATCCTGAGTAGCACCAAATGTTGACTAACTACTATGTACCGGATCTATGGAGTTGCCTATAAATTTTTACCGAAAAGACCGATTAGATTATGTACCATGGTTTCGGTAAAACAAAAAGTTTACGTAGGTTGAAATTTGATTATTTTTTAATATGCTTTTAACCGTAATAAAGCCATAAATGTTAATCTAGGAAGTAAAAATCAAAAATGCTATTATTAATCTTGACAGGAGGAAGTAAATTGGACAGGAGGAAGTAAAATTTAAAAGAAAAAATTTTGGAAATATTTAAAGAACATGGCACAAGTTGCGAAAAATTACTTTAAAGGACCAGGCCACTCAGATACAATCATATGAAAAAAAAATGATATATTTGGAAAGATCATGAAAAATTGAGCATTTTTGGTTTTTACAGCATCCTCTGAATCGTTTTCCCCATCGAGATAAATGCATTTGAAAATATGAATTCGTGTACATGTTTTCGTTCTAATAATCAAACTTTTTAAAATTTTGAAAAAAATAGCATCAATCGACAGAGAATTTTATGCTGAACAACTTTGTTGGTTTAAGTTTTCGTAAAAAATTATTTCCTCCGATCAAAATATAAAGATAGCATATATGGGGGGGGGGGTAACCCCCTAATTTTTTAATTTTTACAAAAAAATTTTTTGTTAAAAAATAACATCGCCATCGTGTTCTCCATAGTCGAAAACTCATAAGTACAAAAAATCAGCTGATTTTGAGCCATTTTTGAAATTCACATATTTTTCAATTTTTAGGGGGTAACCCCCTTAGAAAAAAATTGAATTTTTAAATTTTTCCAGAGGGGTACCCCATGATTTTGATGTCATTTTTCTTCTTTCACCGAGCCCTATTGATTGGTATAGGCCGTGACGGGATTGGACTTAAGATAAAGGAGATAGTACAAACAGACACACATAATAGCGCGTTTTATATATAAGGATTATTGGGTGTATTCAAAAAACAAAGACGGCATTCTTTATAGCTCGACGAGACGAACAAAATGACACCCAATTTATCCAATTTGATAATTGTTTTGGGTTATTGAAACGAAAACTCTGATCCATGTTTTTGTTTCAATAACCCAAAACAATTATCAAAGTGGATCTGATGTCGTTTTGTCAATTTGCTGTCGTTTTGTTCGTCCCGTCGAGCTATAAAGAATGTCGTAAATACAATTTATTGAAAAATACAGAATTAAAAACGATTTTGAATGCTACAAGTAAACGGTTGAGGTGGAATTGTACCGCCTAATTTTCGTTTCAGTGTTGGGAGCTTGTTAGGAGTTGGAGTTATCTAAAAAAATCTTTTTTTTCTTCATCATTACATTTCAAATTTTACCTTGAATTGATTAAAAATATTCGCCACAAACAAATACAACTCCATCCGAGCCAAACTTTCTCCCAAACATTGGCGTTTTCCGATAGAAAATGGAATGAGTTCATCCACTTTTTTCAATTGTCCTGTTTCGTCTAGATATCGTTCTGGTTTGAATTTTTCTGGCTCTGGGAAGACCTAAAAATAAAAAATTGTTTTTTTTTTCAAGTGAAAAACACTTCCCTGATTCAGGGAAGATCTATGTATTGAAACGAAAAATCGCATTTTTACGACTTTTCGCTTCAATATATAGGTCTTCCCTGAATCAGGAAAGCGTTTTTCGCTTCGAAATTATCAAATTCGAATTCCCCGCATTTTTTAACGAAAATTCGATTTTTTTTTACCTTTGGATCCGATAAAACCACCGAAATATGGGGAATAATCATAGTTCCAGCCGGGATTTTATATCCTTGAATTTCCACGTCTTTTAGGGTCGTATGCCTGACATTGATGGGCACTAGATTAGCCACTCGTTGGATTTCCTAGAGTTAAATTTTTGCTTAAAAATCTATCTTTCTTGGCTTTACATTGACTATAGCAGCCGTATAGGGTAGCTTGGACCTGTCTTCCAGGGTGACAAGCCGACTACTCCCAACAACTTTGTCTAGCTCTTCATGGAGTTTCTTTTGGACATCTTGGTTCAAAATCAGATAGACAACACCCCAAGCTAGGGTATTTGAGGTGGTTTCCTTAAAAATTGATGAAAAATAGGACAAATATATGGATTTACTTGTCCAGCTAGCCATAAGTCAAAACAAACATTGAGCAATTGAGGCATTCTATAAAAAAATAAGGGGTAAACAAAAGTTTTCGAATTTTTGATACTACTAAGCATTAGCTGCTTCGAATGACAGGGCTATTTTTCCATAAAATTTTCTAAAAAACTCTATATGGATTTTTCGATGTGGGGAATCCAAAAAACGCACTCCCCGTTGGTGATATAAAATCTCTGCCAGTTGGTGACATAGATTTATGTCACCAACTAGCATCTGTCCAAATTAGAGAAATTCGAAAAAATCACCGTTTTTCGTATATTCTTGATTTGTTGTTTAATTTCGAAAACCTTACGAGTAATAATGATTCTCTCCATCTGCGTCATGTTTTGCTTTTTCTCTCAGATAGGCATCCACAAAATCCGTAGGCTCCGAATTATAGTCGATTTCAGCGATGTGCTCGTTGACCTGGCGTTCGAAAAACCCAAAAAGGGTATCGCTCGAGTCTTTTAGCTGCCAATAAAGTTTGTTAAAAAATGGAATGTATCGAAACCATTCGGTTTTATGTTGCATCGCGAAGATTAAGGGATTTCCTAGGTTTGCAATCATTTTTGTGATCAGTTTCTTCAATTTGTAGAATTCTTCGAGTGTTTTCTAAATTGGAATTTTTTATGATTTCTGTCATTTTATAAATGAATCCGGATTCTGAATCCGGATGATGTACAAGGCTTGTACCCTAGGGTACAAAGGGTACAAGCTTTGTACGAAACGCAGAAGGTCATTTCAATAAGTTTTTACTTTTTGATAAGTTCGAAAGTAAAGATAGACACATTGAATTTTTTTTAAATTTATTAAATAAAAAATTCAATGTGTTTACTTTTCGAACTTATCAAAGAGTAAAAACTTGTTGAAATGACCTTCTGCGTTTCGCGGGAGGGTACAAGGCTTGTAAAGTCTGTTTTTTCACAAATGCCGAGTTGCGGATTTGTAGTTTGTAGTATATGACAGTTTAGAAACTCGATTTTA
>JAQGBS010001470.1:0-15650 GCA_034698545.1 Acrobeloides obliquus
TCAGCCCAAACTTATCCAAATTTGATGAAAATTTTTGCACTTGTGTAATTTTTTATGCTGAATCCGATGGTGTAAATTTTTTTCAAAAATTCAATTGGGATATGACCTTACCATGACCCAAAACCACCACAACCGTCTTCCCGTTGACCCTGACAACTTTCTGGAACTTGTTTTTTATTGGCTGAGTTCCTCAGCTCCAAATAGATACTGAAATCTCCGGTGAACTCTTCATAGACCGTAACTTGACCACCAATACTGTAACAAGCTGGCTGACCAGGCACCGGCCTAAGTTTTGGCCCGCGTCGGTCATTTCCGCCTTCAAATTCGAGTTTTCGCTTCCATTTTGTTGTTCCTGGAATTATTATAGAAAATAAGTCAAATGGAGAGGGTGGGGATTGGGGCAGTAGTGTAGGCAAAACTTTTCATGGAATTGACAACTTTAAATTCGAAGCGGGATTCGAGCCCTAGTCTATAAACTGTCACTTTAGCCACTCGGCCATGGGCAAGGGATGGAAACCCCATGCCATCCAGATATTACGTTATCATGTTAGGGGGGGGGTCAGCCCTCTCCATAAAAAGTTGATAACTCTAGTGCATTTTTAATAACGTTGGGGGGGAGGGGGTCTGGAAATCCGAAAAAATTGATAACGTAATATCTGGACAGATCCATGTTATGGTATTCGTTCTACTCCTCTCGGCGAGCTGAGTCTATTGGCATGACTCTTTTTACAAATCTCGAATTTCTCCAAAAAACCGCCGTGCCATGCCTGAGGATGAGATGGGCAGCACACAATTTTTTCATGTTTTTTCGCTAATTTTATGTGAGGACAACGCTTCTCTGATCCTGAATCAGGGGATCGGAGTGTGTATCGAAGTAAAAATCGAAAAATTTTGAGATTTACTACCTGAAAATGACTTTCTGGGGGAAAATTTATGCGAGGAATCGATTGCGTGCATTCCTGAAGCAAACATTGGTCATCACTTCAATACACACACCCCAATTCCCTAATTCAGGATCAGGGAAGCGTTTTCAAGCGTTGAAAATGCGCGCAATCGATTCCCCGCATAAAATTAGCCCTATATGGGTCATTTAAAAAAATTTCGAGTCGAAAAAACATGAAAAAATCGCCCAAATTTCGGTCTTTAGTCTATCTAGCGAAAGTTACGTGGCGAAAGTTACATCGCGAAAGTTGTCGTGGCGAACATGAAATTTGGCAAAAGTTATAGGTCAAAAAAATGATGAATTTTGAAGATATTTAAAAAAATTTTTGCGGCTACGGTTCCATCCAAAAAATTTCAAATTTGCTTCCGGTTCCGATCCACTTTCAAAATTTTTGCGATTCCGGTTGATAAAACCGGAACCGAAAACGAGCCATCACCGGTATTTCCCATTCCGAGGGTTTCAATTTTTGTGGGGGGATAAAGCGCTCCATCTTTTGTCGCAGGATGGGGTGAGGATAAATTGTCTGTGGAGAGGAGTCTACCTTCTCTATATAAACATGGTTGGTGTTTGATAAGCTCGAGATCAAGTTCGAGATCATCGTCGACTTTCAGGGATAAGCTCAAAGAAAATATAAGAGAAAATATTGCAAGTACCCGGATTGGTCTCATCTTCATTTTTCTAAAAAAGTGGTAAATGACATTTTCCACTAATAGCAAAAAAGTTATCACTCATGATAATTCTACGACAAATGTGGAGTTTCCTTTGAAAATTTTGTTTGAATCGGTAAAAAATTTTTGACCCTGGCAGGATCGAACTCTCAATCATTTGAGCACAAAGTGCTTGCCACTACATCATGGGTGATAAATTTTTACATTTAGACAGAAAATGCTATATACTGATAAAAAACAATAAAAAACGCTAAAAACACGATTTAAAAAAAACATTTTTAATGACTTCCAATTTTTAAAAATCATCTTCATGGGCCGGAGAACGCTTTCATCATTTGAAAACCTGCACAAAACGATAAAAATAGACTTCTGAGACCTCAGGGAGGTCTCCAAAAGTTCCGCTTTATAAGGATGTCTATTCCTCCTAAATTTTTGGCTAAGGATTTCATGTTGAATTACGTTAAACCTTCACACAATCAAGCCAAACAATCCAAAATCCACAAACAATTTTTCCACCACAAACCAGTTCTTGGCCCGAGGCTGTGTCGCTCGTTTGACGTTCATGACTACGCAACAACAATTGATATCTGACGGACACTCGGCCCAGCACGGATCATCTTTTTCCACATTAGAAGAAGGACAAGAAAAAGATCTTATTAAATGTTCATTGGACGAAGAAGAAGACGTGAGGGGAATCTGGATCGATGTTCTAGATCAAAATTGATTAAAAATTAGATGTTCCCAACAGCCTGGGAACATACATTTCGAATGATGGTAAAATTTATTTGAAAAATTATGTCCCTCTCCCCCAATATTTGAAAAATTTTTTTCAAAAAAGTACCGTTTTTGAAGAATCAACAGGCCCCGAAAATGACCGCCGAAGACGATCAACACCACTTTTATGGGGGTACTCTTTCAAACAATTTTTTTAGGTAGAAAAAGTTATTATGGCAAAATTAATGGGAGTCAAACCCAAGACCTTTTAGGTCAACAACTAAATCATATCCATTGCATAACCATTTTTTGAACCAACCCCAAATACGAAGTGGGTATTAAAAATTTTTGGCAAAAAGACAAAGTGGGGAGGGAGATACAATACCCCCCCCCCCCCATTGTTCAGCTATGAACGTAATTGTTCTGCGACGCGTCGCGATGGAAGTATAAATCCTGCCTAAAAATGAAGACACCCAAGCAAGACCTCCTGACCCCAAAAAGAGGGTTGGTGATGGGAAGGGAGTTTTGAGCGTGGGAATAGTGATGTAGGCAGTAGGTTGATTGGGCATAGGGAAGTTCGGCACGACCCATTTGGCACGATTTTGAATGTTTGTTGAAACAATTCTTGCAAATCAGGCAATTTGATTTGTATAAATCGTTTCAATAAATGTTCAAAATCGTGCCGAACGTCTCTATGCCGTTGATTACTCACCACTAAAAGTTACAGCAAAACAATCATAAGAATTCCCATACAAAAACATTTCGTCCGTGGAGGGGATCAAACTCGAGCCTTATAATACAGGATTCCACAGAGATCAAAATCGAAAAAAATAATAATAGGAGAGTTTTTTTCATGTAATTTTAAGGGGGGAGTTTGCTTTAACAACTTTTTTTGAATTGCTAAAATTAGGCCCGGGAATCCAACCCGACGGGCCCAACGTTGCTTAACTTGCCAGATCGGATGGATCGCTTGAAACTGGGGTTGGGAAGTTTCGATAATATCTCTTTTTGAAACAGACTATAACTAATTTTGATCTAGAAATTGCACAAGCAAAAATTGCACAAAAACATGAAGTAAATGAAATTGTTTTGATTAAAATTGTTATTTTTCCAAATGAACTTTTTTTGATAACTTTTCAATTCATTCCATTTTTCTTCAAAATCCATTTAAGTTAGTTCTCTTTTTATTCGACTTTTTTGAAATGTCTATCACGATGCTACACACACATAAGTGCAAGCAATCCAAACACTATTATATAACACAAGCAATCGTCGGAAGTATGCGCAAACAAAAATTTTTTTCATCTCTCCTGCCTGCCTGCATCGGTCAGAGATTTATCAGTTATTTATAAACAGACTTATAGCTAACTTGTTGTTTTTGTTGTAAGTGTTGATATTTCAAAATTAAATTTTTGCATCAAAACTTCTATGAAAATTTTTTGCTATTTTGTTTAAATTTACAATAAAAAGAAAGAAAAATAGAGACACTGAAAGTTCTCTTTTTTAGGAATTAAACAAATTTCTTAAACTTATACAGGATGGAGCAAAAAACCGAGCCGTACGGTTGAAAGTGATCAGTACGGATCCGTACGGCTTAACTTAAACAAATTTTAAAAAATGTTTAAAAAGCTGTAAAAAATTACCAAAATCCGGCTAAATTCTTGTAATACAATTTTCAGTGGTTATGGAAGTCAATTTTATTATTGCCTCAATACTTATTCTCTTGAGCATTTGCTCATGTATTGCCAATCTTATTCTTGCCCATTATCAGATGGTTAGTTTTTTGTGTAGATTTTATAAATTTTTTGACTCAAAAATTTGTCTATTAGAATACAGATTGTGAACAAGTGACTAATCCATTATTGATATGTGCTATAATTGGTATCTTTTTGGTGTCGGTTATTTATGGATTTCTGCCATATTTTGTAAGTATTCGAATTTAGAATTTTTTATTTATATTGAACCTACGAGCTCAACGTTGCTTAACTTGCCAGATCGGACGGTTAGCGCCTTGGATCACTTCCCCATGCAGACTTTTTGAATCATGGGTGGAAACGGACTATAGTCATTTCCAGCCAAGAGAAAAACTGACAGGAGCAAATGGCGCAAAAGTAATATTGTATGAAAAAAAAACAAAAATTTTGACTATAGTCCGTTTACGCCCATTATTCAAAAAATTCCGCATGGGGAAGTGGTCCAAGGCGCTAACCGTCCGGCACCATTTATACTTTCGTTGCGTCGCAAGTTGGCGTTTATAGTCTGTCGTGCAACAGACTTGTCGCGCGATAGTACTTGGTTTGAAAAGACATTTCTCAATTGATAAGCCTCGGTGGTTTAGTGACAAAGCAGTGGCTTATTGTCACAAGGTCGCGGGTTTGAATCCCAATTGGAGCCAAATTTTTTGCCACTCGGCCTTGTGTCACGTGGTCAGCACTTGCGACGTCGCAGGCTGTCGCGCGACAGCAACTATAAACGACATTGGATAAAATTGTTCGCACTATAAACGTAATTGCTCTGCGAAGCGTCGCGACGGAAGTATAAATTCTGCCTCCGATCTGCCAAGTTAAGCAACATTGGGTCCGCAGGTTCGATTCTCACTAGGGAGAAATTTTTTATTTTCAAAGTATTTTTTTCAAAAAATTGAACAAGAATCTTTTGTTCCATTTTTTGTAAAGATATTTTTTGAACTTGTGAGAGTTTTTTTTGCGCCACTTGCTCATGTAGCCAGGGGCTGAACTTGTCGGGAGATACCCTATAAGTGAAAAAGGTTGGAAACAAATTTTTAAAAGACTAATAAATTTAGTTCAATAAGCATTCCCACCATACAGATAACAAGAAACCATTGGAAAAGTCGGAAATCTTTGTTTCATTGCTCAATTGTTTTGCTGGTGGCATTATTTTTGGCCTATGTATCCTTGATATTTGGGATGACACCGAGTAAATTTTCCAAGCATAAAATAATAGAAGAGGGCAAAAGTTTTTACAGGGTGTCCTGAAATGGCACTTTAGGATCATCGATAGTGCAGTGGTTGTGTTGTCGCTCTTTGCATCAAAACTTCGTGGGTTTAACTCCCACCACCAACAGAAAACTTTTTGCTATTTTTTGAAAATCAGCAAGTTTTTGAATTTTCACCAAAATAAAATCATAAGGGGGTTTTCTGCGAGAAATTGATGCATCGCTGGTCCTTGAAAACGCTTCCTTGATCCTAAATTGCTTATTTTCGCTTCAATACACATCTTCCCTGAATCAGGGAAAAGATGGGCGCACCAAAATCTCGGCGAGATGAATCGATCGACATTTTTTAGCACCCTGTATAATTAATTTTAGAAAGCAATTTCAAAAAAATTTCCAACACGAAGATCATTATCCGTGGGTAAAAATGCTTGTTGGCGTTGGATTTTTATTGATGTTTCTAATTGACGAGCTTGTTTCTAGTGCTTTTTCAATTAGTTCAATATCTTGTGAACCAGGTGGACCACCTAAAAGGAAAATGTACGACTCGATTACACATGGCCGAATGGCTAGCGTGTTAGTCATTAAAATCGAGTTGCCCAAGAGTTCGAATTCTTGCCAAAAAATTTTGAAGCTACTGCACAATATGGGGGGGGCCACCCACGTGAAAAAATTTTTAAAATTTTTTTCTGAGAATGACCCCTATAGAGGTAAAAATATGCAGGGAATCCGAATTTGATATTCTCAAAGCGAAAAACGCTTCCCTGATTCAGGGAAGACTTGAGTATTGAAGCGAAAAGTCGCAAAAATGCAATTTTTGCAACTTTTCTCTTCAATACACAGACCTTCAGGAAAGCGTTTTTCGCTTCAAAAATGTCAAATTCAGTTATCCACATGTTTATCTCTCTATAGGGGTCATTTCCAGAAAAACTTTTGAAAATTTTTTCACGGGAATGGTCCCTCCCCCTATTGTGTAGTAGTTTCAAAATTTCTTGGCAAGAATTCAAACTCTTAGGCAACTCGATTTTAATGACTAACACGCTAGCCATTCGGCCATGACCACAATGTTTTGAATAGTCTTCAAAAATTTGATGGAAAGCAAGATTGGTTTTTAGGACTATTATGACTTTCGATTTTGATCCACACGATTTATCTCGACCCAACGAAGATGTTAAAGACGAAACGACCGATTATATCCATGATGTGTAAGCAATTATTGTGCAAGAAAAACTCAGTACCCATGGTGTAGTGGCAACACGGCGGTTTCTTGTCAAAAATTGAAAGAAACTCGAAATTTTAAAAATAAATAACGCCATTCGACGAGTAAAACGAAGTATATATTGTACAGCAAAGCTAATAAATCACATGGCCGAATGGCTAATATGACAGGATAACACTTATAGGTCGAGGGTTCGAATCCCGGCTTAAAATTAAAGTTTTCCAATTTTCATGAAAACTTTTGCATATGCCTATTTTTGGTCGTAGATCATTTTCCTGTTAACATTTTTCCATATATAGGCGGTTTGTTATGTATCGCGCATGTTCAATCCCCACCGACCATAAATTTTTGCAACAAAAAAATATTAACAGGAAAATGATCAACGACCAAAAATAGGCATATGCAAAAAATTTCGTGAAAAATAGAAAATTTTTCAAAACCCGGATCGAACCCTCGACTTATAAATGGAATCCTGTCACACTAACCACTCGGCCATGCGACTCCTTAGCGTCTTGATACAATATATACCTAGTTTTACTCGTCGCATTGAGCTGAGTCTAATGGCATTATTCGTTTTTAAAATTTCGAGTTTCCGGGAACATCCATGTTAACTTTTAGTACACTTGACATGTTCAATCATGTCCCCAAAATTAGCCTAGAAAAATCCCATTCCATTGGATCTACCTCTCCTAATATAACCAATTCAAGAAAGATGGCAAGGCATATTGCGTCAAGCTTGAAAGTACCTTCTTTGGACACCGAAGCTACCACTTTTTTCAAAGTGCTACTATTCAAGAGGGTAAAAGTAAGATCAAAAAAGTCGTATCCAATAAAAAAATTTTTTCTTAGGTCAAAGTAAAGCGAAAAAGTATAAGAAGATGGAAAGGACGCTTCAAATTACTTTGGTTATTTCAACTTTTTTATTTCATTCATTTTTAGAAGGACTTATGCTGGGTATAGAGGTAATGGGCAGATGCAGAAAAACTTATCCATGGTGTAGGGACAAGTAAAAAAATTCATCAGGGGAGGGTTCGAACCCCATAGGACGACATTTTGTTTTTATCAAACCAAATAAAAAATTTGCGCTACTTGCTCCTGCACCATAGAATATTTCAACATAAAAAATTAAAATTTAGTGGAACCCTGTAAACGTGGTGCACATGTTCTTCATTATTGTGATACATAAAAGTATGTTGATGTGGAATGCTGGTGTTACTCTATGCCGTAGATTTCATGCCTCTTTTAAATCATTTTTGCTATCCTTGGTTTTACTGTCTGTGGCGACACCTTTGAGTGCATTGATAACTTATTTGATTCAGCGATATCAATTCATTGGCCATTATGATCAGAGCTTATTTAATACGGCACTGCATTGCTTTTCGATTTCTATGTTCTTGTTTTTGGCTATTTTTGAGGTATTTTTTGAATGTTGTACACATGTTCTTTATTATTGTGTAGTATAATGTACATAACAGACAAGTAGGCAGGCAGGTCTAAGCCTAAGCTCAAGCCTAAGCATAAACCTAAGCCCAAGTTTAAGCATAAGCCCAAGCATAAGCCTAAGCTTAAGCCTAAGCTAAGTCCAAGTCCAAGCCCAAGCCTAATCCCAAGTCTAAGCCCAAGCCTAAGCTCAAGCCCAAGCCTAAGCATAAGCCTAAGCCCAAGTCTATGCCCAAGCCTAAGTCACAGCTTAAGCCTAAGCCCAAGCCTAAGCTCAAGCTCAAACCCAAGTCTAAGTCTAATTTTTCAGATTATGGCACAGGAGCAACAGAAAAAGTATTCGAACTTTCTCAAAATGGTTGCATATGTGACTGGTTTTGCTGTAATAGCAATTTTTGTCAAAGTCCTCGAAAACATGCATAAAAAATCCGAGAAAAATTCAGTCAAGCCATTGATATGCGGATAAATCTATTTGCTCAAATTTTATAAAATTTGAATTTATTTTTCATTTTTTTATTAGGGTATAAAAATGTTTTTCACAACAGATAAAACTTAAAAAATATATAAAATTTTTAAAAATCCGACGGCTGTACAAAGCTCTATAAAATTGTCTCCGCTGTGAGCTCGACTAACTTCTTTAGCTCACGTCTTAAAATTTTACCACTTGGAGATCGTGGAAGTTCATCAACCACATAAATTCCGCCACGCAGTTGCTTATATGGAGCTATTCTATCTAAAAAATGATTTTTTTGTACTTTCAAAGTATTTTTTTAGCAAAAATAAGCCCAAGTCTAAGCTCAAGCCCAAGCCTAAGCCTAAGCCTAAGCTTAAGCCTAGCCTAAGCCTAAGCCTAAACATAAGCTTAAGCCTAAACCCAAGCCTAAGCCTAAATCTAATCCCAAGCCTTTTTATTGCATAAAAATACAATTCACATATGATTCCTTTCATTTTTTGTTGAGTTCAATTTTGAATGAAGTACGAATTTGAACAAACTCAAAGTAAGTATATTTTTTTCTCACCATGAACAAACTTTCGAATCTCCTCAATAATCGTTCCATGTTCGTCGCTTGAACCAAGATGAAGTATAATATAGGCTCTAGGAACTTCTCCTCGCTCTGGATCCGGAACTCCGACGACAGCTGCGTCGGAAATTTTCGGGTGAGTTAAAATAACTCGTTCCTAAAAATTTTTGGAAAATGTAAATATCTAAAATTTTCTTACTAGCTCAACTGGTGATACTTGAAGTCCATTGACTTTGATGAGATCTTTTACTCGATCAACGACGTAATAATAGCCATCTTGGTCAAAATAAACAACATCACCTAAAAAGTATATTAAGAGTCGAAGGCCAGCAAATTTTTTTTCAAAAAATTCAAAAAGGTGTACAGGAGTCTCAGTGTATTGCCGAGGCTTCCAATGGCCCTCTACTCTGTCCGGCTGTCCGTCCACTGTCGATGTGCGGAGACTTTTGCCTGCTCCCTTTCGGGCCTGAGCCGTTGCGTCTCTCATCGTGCACCCGGGAATGTCTCTCCTCCAAGAGACCCCCCTAGCGACACACCGCTTGGACTGGACCGAACGTCGACGCAGAGAGACCACTGGAAGTGGGCCCCCAACTCAACCGATCCAACTGCACTGCTGCCGAGGAGCTGGCTTACAGGCGCCCGCCACGACGCCCAGCGAATGAACCACTCGCAAATTCATATATGAGCCAGAAAATGTATAGACTTTGCGCTATGATCCTCATTTTTTCAGCCAAAACTTATCCAAATTTGATGAAAATTTTTGCACTTGTATAATTTTTTATGCTGAATCCGATGATGTAAATTTTTTTCAAAAATTCCCAACTTTTACCGGTATGATACCAACCATCTTGATCGATAGCCTCGGCTGTTTGAATTTCATCATATAAATAACCTTTCATAACACAGTCCGATTTTAACCATAGTTCTCCTCTCATGCCAGGTTCGTTGCATTCTACTCCAGATTCATCGTCTACTATCTAAAATTTTTTGAAACTTAAGGGGTTAAACTTTTTTACCCTGGCTTCAAACCCGGGTAAAAGTTTTCCACAACTTCCAAGATGTTTTTCATCATCAAGCATTGAGTCCAGCGGGGTGATATGGCTTAAAATTACCACTTCTGTCATTCCATAACCTGCAACTGAAATTTATGAGTATCCAGGAAATCAATTCCGTTTTTATTTCGTATGTTACCTCAATTTTTGGGCATGGGGGACTTATGTACCCTCACATATGCGCACCTGACATTTGCACTTTCACATTTGCGCCCCGATATTTGCGCTCTTATATTTGTGCCCAACATTTGCGCTCTATAAACGTGCAACGACGTTTGCGCCCCGACATATGCGCGCTAATAATTGCGCCCCGAAATTTGCGCACCCGACTTGTAAAGTATCATTCAAAAAAGGTCGAAAATTTTAAAAACAGAAAAGAGTGCGCAAGTCGGGTGCGCAAATGTCGGGGCGCAACTATTAGTACGCATATATAGGGGAACAAATGTCGTTGCGCAATTATAAAGCGCAAATGTCGGGGCGCAAAAATTGGGTGATCAAAAGTTGGGTCCCATTTTATCCTGAATTAGGGTCAGGAAAGCATTTTCAGAGTTTGAGAATTTGCGCAATCGATTCCCCACATAAAATTACCCAAAGAGGAGTAAGATCTATTTTTTGTATACCTTGCAAAAACTTTTCCACGTGAGAAAATTTGGCTAAAAATGTTTTGATGAGATCTTTTCCGATCGGAGCACTTCCGCATAAAACAGTTTTGATTGAAGTTAAGTCGAATTCTTTAAGCTGTGCATCATTTTTTAACAAAAAGTTTACAAGCGATGGCACTATGTTTAGGGTATCGACCTAAAAAAAAGAAAATTGCATTAAAAAATGGACTTAGATTTTCTATAACCCACTTTGTAGTCTTCGATACAACTCAACATTAGAGGTGCTTGAAAATTTTTCATAACAACACTAGTATGCCCTTCTAACAGGCAATAACACAAAGCCCAAAATCCTGAACCATGATAAAATGGTAGCACTGCAATTGTAGTCCGTCTACCGCCATCTGATGACAAGTTGTCAAAAATTTCACTAAATAATAATTTTTAGACTGCTGTTGCAAAAACGCTCTTTACCTTTTTAAAATATCCGTCGCAGCATTAAAATTTCTATGAGTTAACATAACACATTTTGGAGCACCTGTAGTCCCACTACTTAAAGGTGTTAGTAACACATCTTCTTGACTTAAGGATATTGTTTCATGTAAAGTAAAATCAGGTTTAATATCTTTTATTGCTGCTTCTAAGTCGATCCCTAGTTGATTTTCTTGTTTGTCTATGACAAAAATATGAATCTAAAACTCATTTTCAAAAATTAAAAAACAAGTTATATGCTGTCCTCTTTCGTAGATTTGCCAAAAAAAGATTTTTGGCAAATCTATGGTTCCGGGGGAGGAAGGAGGAACAGCACAAGTTATCCAAAAAACCTTATTTGCTATGTCAATTTTTGAGACAACATCCACCAACTCCGAAGTGGTAAAAATGAAATTGGATCGAGTTTGAGTTACATATCTTTGAAGCTCTTCTAGAATTTTTATTACAGGGTGTGGCCAAAAACAGGATTTTTACAATTTTTCAAAATTTTTAATTTTTATTAAATTTCATCAAAATAATCCTATAGGGAGTTTTTTCTATACAATGAATCGATTTGTGCGCATTGCAGAACCTTGAAAACACTTCCCTGTTCTTGATTCAGGGAAGAGATGTGTGTATTGAAGCGAAAATAGGCTAATTCAAACCAGGGAAGTGATTTCAAGATTCAACAATGCGTGCAATCGATTTTTTACAAAAAACTCCATATAGGGTTAATTTGGTGAAAATTGAAAAAAATGAAAAAATCGCAAAAATCTCATTTTTGGGCCACCCTGTACATTCATCGCCCATCCGTCCCATACTCTTGTAAAATTCTCACCATCTGTACACTCGGGACTAATCCCCGTTAGAGAACAGCCTAAAATAGCTCCAGCCAAGAAAATAATCGGATAATGGATATCATTTGGCATAAAACATATAAAAACTTCGCCAATTTTTGGATCAAAATTTTTTCGAAAATATTCAGCTAGCTGATAACTTTTTCGACGTAAGTCAGAAAAAGTTAGAGTTTCTCCAGTTTCGGCTTCGATCTAGAAAAAGCAGGGAAAGTGTAAGAAGTTTTCGACAATTTAAAGGAAGTACACGACCAGTACGCTTCTCGAAAATTTTTTTCTCCAAATTGGCTGATTTTTTATACTTGGGGATTTTCGGGCACGAGGAATCGATTGGTGCAATTCCTGAGTTCCGAAAAAAATTTCATGACCCCCTATCGGGGTACCCCATGTTAAAAAATCAATTTTTTCAACTTTTTTATTTTGACTCCAAATTGGCTGATTTTTGATACTTGGGAGCTTTCGAACATGGGGTGTACCCCTATAGGGGGTCATGAAAATTTTTTAGGGGCTTGCGCCAATCGATTTCTTGTGCCCGAAAACTCCTAAGTACCAAAAACCAGCCAAATTGGAGAAAAAATTTTTTCGAGAAGGATACTAGTCGTGCACCCCCTTTAAGTGACCTACCAAAGCAACAGAGTTATCATAATTTTTCGCCCGATTTAAAATTCTTAAATGAAAAAGCTCTTCGTGTTCGGACATCTCGAATACAAAATAGTACAAAATGAAAAAAATATGAGAAATGAAACTTGACGTCTATCAATAAACCAAATACAACTATTATTAACATGATCTTTTAAAATTCGAGCTAATTTTTGACGAACTTTTGCTGTACAGGGTGATTAAAAAAAGAGAATTTTGCGAAATTTTTTCATGAATTTGGAACTCAAAAAGTTTTTTCTAAAAATGACTCATATAAGGGTTTTTCTATGCGGGGAATCGATTGCACGCATTCTCGAGGGTGAAAATGCTTCCCTAATCCTGATTCAGTGAGTTTGTGGAGCAAAAATGGTCATTTTTCCCAATTTTTTCACTGAATCAGGGTCAGGGAAGCATTTGCACGCTTCGGAAATGCACGCAATCGATTCCTCGCATAGAGAAACCCCTATATGGATCATTTTTAGAAAAAATTTTTCGTGTTCCAAATTCATGAAAAATTTGCAAAATTCTCATTTTTTTAATCACCCTGTACATATTGCTTTACATACTATTCATCAATTTTTATCTCAGCAAAAAAACAATAAACCGTTTTTAAAAAGGGCATTTCATGTCAAGAGAAAAAATCATCATCCATGGTGAAGTGGCAATTGACTATAGTGTTCTCGCTCATTGCAATTTTTGTTGAAAACTGAACTGAACAAAAATTTCAAATTTAGACCACAATTTCGATTTCGCGAAATTTGAAAATCGAAATTTCGATTTCGAAGATTGCGATTTCCAACACTACCATTTGAATGACGCTTGCCACTTCACCAGGTGTTTTCAGGGTTTGGGAATGCGCGCAAATGAGTGATTTTTTGAGATTCGGAAATCTATTTATCCAAGGGTAATTTTATGTTTCTAGGGGTAAGTTTATGACTGCGCGATTTCCCAAACCCTTAAAAAGGGGAGGGGGGGGGGGGTGCATTTTGCGACCATTTGGATAAAAAATTTTATTCTTAAAAATGATCCTATTGGGGGTAAGATCATGCGAAAAATCGATTGCGCGCATTCCCGAAGCTTGGAAACGCTTTCCTGACCCTGATTAAGGGAAATAGATGTGTGTATTGAAGCAATAATCGAAAAATTTTCAAATTTCTCCCTCAAAATCATATTTCTGGGGGTAATTTCATGCGAGAAATCGATTGTGCGCATTCACGAAGCTTGAAAACGCTTCCTTGACCCTGATTCAGGGAAATAAGAGTGTGTATTGAAGCGAAAATCCAACATGTGCTAATTTCCCTGAATCAGGGTCAGGAAAGCGTTTTCAAATTTCGGGAATGCGCGCAATCGATTCTCCGCATGAAATTACCCCCAGGAATATGATTTTTAGAAATAAACTTGAAAATTTTTCGATTATCGCTTCAATACACACATCTATTTCCCTGAATTAGAGTCAATGAAGTATTTTCAAGCTCCGGGAATGCGCGCAATCGATTTTTCGCATTATTTTACCTCCAATAGGGTCATTTTTACGAAAAAATTTTTCTCCCAAATGGTCGCAAAACGCACCCCCTTTAAGAGACGATTTCTCGAAAATTTGAATCAGTCTCAAACAAGAGGTGGCCATAGTAGCGAAATTTGTTGAAAAGATTGTGGTGTGAAGGAATTGGAAAATTTCCAGAAAAGAATGAATTCACTTGTCATGATTGCCCTGATTATGTTGGGGTCGTACGCCTAAAAAATTGGGAAATCATTAAGCTTAAAAATAAAAACTAACATCTTATAAAAAAGAAGAAAAATTTGCCCAAAAATGATCCGCCAGCTCGTTGTGGTAGAATTTCATTTGGTATTGGCGGTAGATTAATATTGTTTATAATGGTGACAGTTGGTGGCGGCGGTGGTTTTAAGTTTGGCAATGACGGCGGTGATGGCGCCGGTGGTAGTTTAAAACTTACCAAAACCTAATTCGTCGTATCGGGGGAAAAATTAATGGATCAATTCGTATTTTGACGGCGAATACGTCCAAAACATATATACGAATTTGTATTTGACTACGATTTTGTATTTCCAATTCGTAGAGTCCAAAAAAATTCGTATACGAATTCGTATTTCGACTTTTTCGCCTATCGATGTTTTTTTTGGTCGACAGTAACCTTTGGGACTAATTCGTATTTTGGGGCCCAATACCCCCCCCCCCCCCTGCTTGCCCATGTATGGTGACACCCCCAGGGAGGGATCGTTAAATCAAATTCTATGGAGGGGGAGGTTATTTTCCTCAAAAATCGATCTCATTTTTTTGTCGATCATTGAAACAGACTATGTCGTGAGTTAAACTTTTGATTTGTAATTTGAAGACATTAAAACGATAATTTTAGATTTGTGAAGTTATGCGAATAAATATTTCAAAATCTATGGTTTTTTCTTATCGTTATCATGTTTTGTTAAAAGCATGATGATGAATGGACCAATACCACAGATGGGTATTATGGTGCAGCCTTCACTGGATACAGAAAAAAAGAAATTAATTCAACAACAGCTAGTTCTCTTAATTCATGCTCGCATGTGTCAACATAGGGAAAGAGTTAGTTTTTTAAAGAATTTTTAGATTATTTTTTAATTTTTAGAGTGAATCAACATTGGAACGAGCGCCTTGCAGTTTGCCACATTGTGATGTGATGAAAGCAGTGTTAGACCATATTCCAGGATGCCAAAATGGAAGACAATGCAGCTATTCCCACTGTTCATCTTCTCTACAAATAATAGAGCACTGGAAGAATTGTGTCAATGATGATTGCTCTTATTGCAAGCCAATGATGAATTCCATATTTGCAAGTATAAGCTCCAGTATTCCAACTGTTAGAAATGAATCCGACGATATTGCTACAGGTTAGAGACGCTTTAAAGGATCAGTTCAGTAATTTACAACCATATGAAAAAATGATATATTCGGAAAGATAATGAAAAATGGAGCATTTTTTGTTTTGTTTTTTTTCTTAATTGTTGTAGTTTTCGAGATAATTGCGTTTGAAATTTTGAATTTGTGTACAAGCTCTTTGTTGTAATACACAAACTTTTT
>JAQGBS010001471.1:0-15643 GCA_034698545.1 Acrobeloides obliquus
ACGATTCAGAACATGCCGTAAAAACAAAAAATGCTCCATTTTTCATGATCTTTCCTAATATATCATTTTTTCATATGGTTGTAAATTACTGGGCTGGTCCTTTAAAAATACAAATTTAAAAACCGTAGTTAAAAATAAAGAATGACCTCTTTTACAGTAGCCTTTCTTGCATTCTTCACCTTTCTTTTCAAACAACAGCTAAAGCAGCACGAGAAGCAGCACTTGAAACAGCACGAGAAACAGCACTGGAAACATGAAGCAAGTTTTTGACAACAAGCCATTCTAGATGTAGGGGTGTCCAAATAAAAACCGGATTTTTTTTGCGATTTTATCTTTTCAGAAAAATTCCTTTTCTAGAGTAAAATATGGCTTTTTACATATTTTTTAATATAGTCGAATTTTTTTATGAACAACACGAGCAATTTGATTAACTCAGGGTCAGCGATATTGAAACGATTGTTGAAGCATTATAAAATTAAAAAATTTTCGAGAAAATTTGCCGATTCGACCCTTTCCTGCGGTCAAAATCAAAAAATTTCATTGGATTCTTTGAAACTCCAGTAGCCTATCACTTGGGGCAGCTCATCCGAAGCAGTACCAAAAGTTGTAGGGAACGATGAGAGAAGAGGATTGGCACCAAAATCATCGAAATTGGAGGCAAACATTTTTTAATTTTTTTCTGCTTCATACATAGCACAAAAAATCCATTTTTTATTAGACACCCGGAATACAAAGAAATTTAAAAAATTTTAAATACACAAACTACTAAAATTCTTCTTAAATTATAAAAATAAAGAAGGAAAAAACTAAAATACTCGTCTATCAAGCCATTTTCCAATGAAGCTGCTGGGTTGGCAGTTTTTCGTACCCAATTTTTTTCTTTATGCTCTTTGCCATTTTTCTTCTTTTTCTGAATGTTAATTAGGATCACATGTCGGTTGAATTTGATCAATATGGCTCGACTTGCGCGTTCAAAATTTCGATCTCTGCCGGCACTTGGCTTCACAAGATGGTTTATTTTCCTTTTCGTGTGCTTTGTTTGAAGATAGGAAATGCATAACACAAAACAAGAAAAACAAACGGTGGAACCGGAACTGGAAACGGAAAAATTTTTTATCGAAAATCATTTTTCCTGTACCATCTCTATGTAACATCTGCAATTAGGCTTAGGAACTCAAGTTTTAGGTAGGCTTTAGCTTAGGCTCAAGGTTTTTCGATGGTACATTCAAAAAATTTTACAAGAAAAACTACCATCCAAAATCGTTTGGAGTCGATTGATAAAACTTTCATTCAAAAGTGGTTGACACTATCACCATTGGATGAAGTTTTATGCATCTAATTTCGCTGAAAGACAGGTCATCATGAAAGATGAATGGTAAATTTCAATATATTCCATCAAACTCTCTTGGAGAAGAGACTGATCACGCAAAATATGGTAAAAAATTGACTATTTAATAAAACAAATTTTTTCGATTTTTGATGATAGTTCTAGTTTTGTTTTTTGTGATTTTTGTCGATTTAGATCATACATGAACAAGCAGGGGGGGGTACTGGGCCCCAAAATACGAATTGGTCCCAAAGGTTACTGTCGACTAAAAAAAAATGTCGACAGGCGAAAAAGTCGAAATACGTATTCGTTCTCGATTTATGAATGAATTTGTATACGAATTTTCACAACGAATTCAGTCTGGGCGGCTTCCCAAATACGAATTGGTCCATTAATTTTTCCCCCGATACGACGAATTAAGGAGGGTACAGTACCCCCCCCCCCTTGCCCATGTATGATTTAGATGTTCATTTTTTCAAAATTTTTTCATTTTTAGTATATTTCTCAAATTTTTTTTTGATTAAAGATCATAAAATTTTTTATTAGAATTTATAAAAGACAACCATGAAAAGTTATATAGAGACAGAAAGGGCTCTATATACAACAGAAAAAGCTATGTGCTAATTGAATGAAATGCCAATACACGAAAAATGTATCCAACAATCCTCGGCCTGTTTAGTTAGAAGAGAAATCAATTGAATGTTCGTAGAATGCTCTTGAACAACATCAGGCAGTCTAAATAAAAAAGATGATAAAAGTTACAATAATACAGAGTGGCGCATAAAAAACCGCACTTTGAGATTTTTACCTCTTCCTTATTTTGAGTATAACTTTTGATTCCGATCATCGTTTTTCATGATCTTGGTGTCGTTTGATAGTCCATAATCAGAGCTATCCAATGATACCAAGATCATGGAAAACGATGGTCGGCATCAAAAGTTATACTCAAAATAAGGAAGAGGTAAAAATCTCGAAAGTGCGGTTTTTTATGCGCCACCCTGTATTATAATTTAAAAAATAAATTACGTACAATGCGTCGCACACCTTGGACCGTAACAACATTTGACTTCTTTTTTGGCCGTAGTCTAGACCATATTACTTCAGAGAAACCATCTTTTAGAGGTTGAGATCCAATATATAAGAGTATTGGGAGAGTCATTCGCTTGATGTCATTAGCAATGCTGCTAAAAATATGAGATTTTGAAAAAATTTCTTTTTCGGGCTCAAAAATCCTACACAAATCTGGTTTGTGTTACTGGATATTTGAAGATGCTATCATAGTGACTTTTGTCATACAAAACCGGTAGTACATAGAAGGTGATCACAAGTGGGTATAGTGTTTGAGCTATCGTATCAAACGCAAAAATAACTCCGAGTTTTATTTCATCATATTTCCGATTTTGGTCGGAACCTAAACATTTTTCATAACTACAAAGTGCTCAAAAAAACGCCCCGACTTCAAAACCGAATATTTTTTGGGCTCAAACGACTAGTAAAATCTCGCTCTACAACCTTAAGAGTTTAGTTTTCAAAAAAAATTCAATGATTCCTCAAAGTCGATTCTACATCCTGGTCACGTGGGCCCACAATTGCCACTAGCTTCTATGTTTAAACGCGAGAAATCCATACCAGATGAAAGTTTTCTAAGCTTTAGAAATACAGAAGCAATCACAAAATATGATGTTAGGGCTAGAATCCCGTTAAAAAGCGTTAAACTGTAGGTCATGTATGTGTTTAACGCGGGTTTCCAAGTATTATTGCCAAAACAAAGCACGATTAAAGCTGGATCGTCATAAGACGTGTAATTTAAAGGGCGTCCGTCGACATAACTAAATTTTACAATATACTATTGGATACTACAAACTTTCTCAGTCTAATATTACTTGGAGTCTGAAGTAAAAACCAAAACACCCCACAATACTGTATTTAAAGCACAATAAATATAAATAGCTCTGTGCATAAGTTTATCGAAGCGCTTCTAAATTATAGTGATTCCGTATAAAGAAAAAGAGAATAGAACCCTAAGAATAGTCTCCCACCCCAGAATCAGAAATTTTTTAAAGAACTTTTTTGGTACATTATTATTTTTGGTGTTTCGGCGAGCGAAGAAAACATTATGTACATCGTGGTCCAAAATAACGCACGCAATTGATCAGTTTTTGTAAAACTTAAATATAATCATACCGGTTCAATTTTCGGCCAGTCTAAAAATATGTAGAATCTATTCAACGCAATACATGTCATTACAAAATATATTGACAAATGAATAGACTGATATAAGAAACATTGGGATGTAGCTAATATTTTCGCATATTGTAAGTATATATCCATAAAAATCCCATAAAGTGGAAACATGTACGCTATTTCATATTGAACAACCTAAAAAAGAATCACAAAGATTTTATGTGGTTTTTGGGATTTTATCTATATTTAACACCCGGAGGACCGACTGTTACCTTGGTTACAAATGAAAGATCTAATGTTGTTTGTATGAAAAATAAAAAAGAATTGAGCCAAGGATGGGTGTCTGTGGCATCAATTTTTTAGTTATACCATAAAAAGCGCATATTTACTTTGTTTTGACTATAACTCAGTGTAGGAATTGAATTGAGAGCTCGTTGACCACTCATTTGAAAGCTGATGATCTGCGCTACAGATTTTATATTGACACCTATAGCAAGTATTCGCTTCAATAAAAAGTTATACTCCAATCTTTGAGCATGCCTCGATTTTTCGACCGAGTTTTTGGCAAAGATCGGCATTTATGACCCGGTTACGAGGGTTTTCATTCAAGGTGGTTGTCACAAAAAATGTAGCCCAGATTGCCAGAAAATTTTTGGTATATTGGGTTTGGTATGTTAGTACAGGAGGTTTTTGAGTTAAAGCTAGTTTATTCTTGAAAAATGGTGATTTTTCGATATTTTTAGCGTAGCAAGATCTAAATACCGATCTTTGCCAAAAACAAGGTCGAAAAATCGAGGCATGCTCAAAGATTGGAGTATAACTTTTTATTGAAGCAAATACTTGTTATAGGTGTCAATATAAAATCTCTAGCGCAGATCACCAGCTTTCAAATGAGTGGTCAACGAGCTCTCAATTCAATTCCTATACTGAGTTATAGTCAAAACAAAGTAAATATGCGCTTTTTATGGTATAACTAAAAAATTGATGCCACAAACACCCAATCCTTGGCTCCATTTTTTCCTTTTTTATTTTTCATACAAACAACATTAGATCTTTCATTTGTAACCAAGGTAACAGTCGATCCTCGGGGTGTTAAAAGGAAGATATTTTTCTTGTAGCATTTTTTGAATGTAACATGTTACAAGAAAAATTATTTTCGTATTTTAAAAGATTAATACATACCCCGACAACTATGAAAATCGATAAAGTCCGAAGAAGATGAAAAAAGCCATTTCCCAGAGTGTCATCTTTTCTCTTTTTATATAATATGAAATACAACAACAGATTGTTAGCAATGATGAATAAACTTATAGGAAGCTCAACTAACCAGTGAAAATCTCGAGAAAATAGCTTCATGTTAGAACTGTTACACAAGGAGCGATAGAGTGATACTCAAAGACGTTTAACTTCCGCAGTCATTGTAATACGGTTTATAAAGCCGTAGCGAGGCGTTAGTTTTACATTATAATCGTATTATTAACTAATTGTTTTTTTCGCTTTACGTCTACCATGAACAAGGAACTTCTTTTTCTAAGAAATATCAAATTTTATTATCGTTCTAATGGAGTAATAAAATAATTTTTATTTGATCACTAATAGGTACATAATAAAAAGTAATAAAAAAAAGTGCCATGACAAATTAACAGCCACTTAGTAACCAGCGAATGAAAACAATACAATGTTTAGAACTTAGGAGACTTGGCCACTTTTTTATCATGCTCATTCCGAACACGATCTATGCGGCCAATTGTCAGTATGATCGTTGACACTGTAACTTTCGCAGTCAATGTAATCAATGTAATACGGCTTATAAAGCTGTAACGAGGCGTTAGTTTTACACCATAATCGTATTATTAACTAATTGTTTTTTCGGTTTACGTCTACCATGTCAAGGAACTTATTTTTCTAAGAAATATCAAATTTTATTAGCGTTCTGTAATAGCCAAGGTCAAGCCGTTTTTCAAGCTTTTGCCAGGCTTTATATATCCGTTTGCTGAGGTTGGCGACACTTGCGCATGAAACATTGCGCATCCACATTTGTGCATTTAACAGTTACGCACGCACGTTTGCGCATGTACATTTGTGCATTCATTTTTGCGCGTGCAACATTTTCGCATGTGCATTTTGCGCATGCACTTAAAAAATTGCGCAAAAGTGAATGCGCAAATGTTCATGTGCAAATGTGCATGCGCAAATGCTACATGCGCAAAAGCACCTGCGCAAATGTGCATGTACAAATCAGGGATGTAAATGTGTATTTTTGTGTACGTGTATTTTAACATGTACGTTTACTACATGTACACGTTAAACGTGTAATACACGTTAAAATTTTGCTATCGTGTACGTGTACTACACATACACAAATGTTTTTTCGTGTATTTAATTTTTTCATATTTTTTTTCAAAAATTCAAAATTTTGTCAAAAATTTAAAATTTTTGACAAAATTTTGATTATTAAATGAAAAAAATTTAATACGCAAAAAAATATTTGTGTACTTATACGTGTAGTACACGTTAAACGTGTAGTATATGTGTGCGTGTAGTACACGTTAAAATACACGTACACGTTAAACGTATAGTACACGTACACGAACGAATCGTGTACTACACGTACACGTAAAATTTCGATTTTTCGTGTAGTAAAATTGAAATATGTTTAGTTTGTCTTAATAACCATGCTACATTAAAGAAAAAAATTTTAAAACGCTAATTTTATTAAAAAAATTTATTTCACACTTTAATCTAATCAAAGCATATATTTATTTATTCACACGGATCGGCATTCCATGGTTCAATCTCTTCAGCTCTCGACGCTTTCTCATTTTGGAACGAAGCTTTTCCCTATCCTCGAACAATCCACCATTACAATACGAACAACAAGCCAAACTCGAAGTATCACAAGCCGGGGCTTGGCATATGGCCAATAAATCACCGGTTCCCGACGGTTCGCAACCCACCGACTCCCATACATAGGTCATGTTGTCGTGAGAGTTCAATACAGCGCAACTGTGACTTGGGTCAGGAGAACCGGGCCCCCAGTTTATAAAATTTGACGGCTAAAACTAAGGTTTTTAATATGGATTTGAATGGTACCATGAAATCGCTTCCGTTGTAGTTATAGAACATCCATTGTCCTTGAGAGTTTTTGTGCAAACCAAAGTAGGCAGGATAAATAGGCTCAGATTGATCGGGGTTAGGCCAGACGATTTTTCCGATATAGGCGCCTAAAATGAACGAGTTGTATTAAAAGACATAATCAACTAAATGCTTCTTCGGGCAACAGTCATAATACATACATATGGCATTTTTCTCGTATTCTAAGCCTAAGGTTGAGAAATCTAGGAAGCCTAGAATCTTCGAAAAAATTGAAAGAAATTGAAAAAAATTCGAAAAAATTGAAAAAATTGTAAAAAATTCGAAAAAATTAATCGAAAAACGTAAAAAAATTTTGGGACGATCCCTTGAGCTCTATCCCCCGGTTCTATTGATTCTAAACCGGCTAATATGATTTCTAAACTGGCTAATAGTTCACGCTTACTTTCAATAAACTTCTGCTTCTCTTTCGACAAAATAAACGCCGGTACAGATTGTACAGCTATTTTTGATTCTGTACACATGTCCTCAATTCCATTTTCATAGTCATAAATAAAAACTGAAAGACCAAGACATTGTGCTACTCTGGAATATTGATTGATAGTCGTGTTGAAGTACACAAAGTTATCAGCGTCACGGCAGAAACAATTGGCTAAAAAGCGATATAATGAAAAAAATCTGCCTTATAATGAAAAAATCTCATACCCTGGAGTAAAGCCCATTGCAAGTTTTGTGTTAAAGAGCCACTGCTACTTTGATAGTTATACATAGATGCGTTTACTTGATAGTTATAGGTCATATTATTCAAGATTTTTGTTAAAGTTTGATCAGCATTGTTGAAATTCACAGTGATTATCGTCTGATATGCGAAAGCGGATTCGACATTTATAAAATTATCTACGCCTTCAAGGTCTACGCCACTAAAACCAAGACAAACTTTAAGGCGGGATTTATACTTTCGTTGTGTCGCGATGCGTCGTACGACGGAACTATAAACGCTGTCGTACGACATTTCGTACAATATGTCGTACAACACAAAAATGCCTGTCGTGTCACGACACGACAGAACTATAAATAACGCTTAAACCTAAGGCTGAGAGAAATTTACTTCGACGATGCTGCGAACAAGATTGTCGCCACGGGCCGTAGGGGGTATGCAAATGGAGGGCAAAAATCGTCATCCGGCAAAGTACAATTCGATATTACAGTATAAGCTTTGACAAACGCGCTAAACAGAGAAATTTTAGAGCCAAAGAAAAAGTCAAATACTCGGTTAGATTAGTTTGCTTAGTGTTGGAGACCGAGATTCCATTCAAGACGTTTATCAAGTCATTGGCACTGTTGATGTTGGTAAAATTGGCGGCAATGGTTGCCTGATCTGCATAGGTTATGACAGCGACTCTTGTATTCTTGGTTGTAGAATAGTCGGTTTGTTGTCCGATGGTGAACTTGGAGGAGATCAAGGCCATCGTGGTGCTGATCTAAATGAGATCGTTCTATGTTGGTATTCATATGGTTAGACTAAGGGCCTCCACAAGCTATCGTACTAACCACAAGCAACTGCACAAGCTAACGCAAGCTATCGTACGAAAGTCATCGTACGAGTGTAAAATACAATCGTACGACAGACGAAATGGCCAGAAGCTATCGTACGAGTACGATGTCGTACGACAAAATACGACGGCTCATCGTATGAAATTCGTACGATGAGCCGTCGTACTTTGTCGTACGGCAGTGTATTTTTGTGTCGTACGAGGCGTCATACAACGCGTCGTACGACATGCCGTCAGCACTTCGTACGACACCTCGTACAACAAACATGCATTGTCGTACGACAAAGTACGACAAATTTCGTACGATGCCATCGTACTGCGCCGTACAATCGTACGACAGCTTGTGGCAATTTCATCGTAATTTTACGTTAATTTTACGATCGTACGATGACTTCTTACGGGGCCGTCGTACTTTTGCTTGCGTTCAGTACGATAGAATGTGCGAGCTTGGGGGAACCCAAAAGGAACTGAAATGCTCCCGATGAATCAACTTTATAAACTCTCCTAAATTTCAAATCAAAGGGAGGAACAGTTTTTCTTTCAAGCTCCTGGGATTACTTCCATTTATGGCTATGGGGCGAGCGGAACACATCCAAACAGATCCCGATCATGTCTACTCGAGACTTCTAACAATCTTGGGCTATGCTTTTACCTTTTTCAAATTCGAACTTCCCATATTACTACTTGTGTCGATCATAAGTAAAATATCCAAATACGCATTAGAAGCATCGGCATTGCATGGAGGCTTATCCGATGGGCTAGTTTCGGGAAGCCTATTCAACCCCGAAAACGGCAAACCATAGGTGGCGACCAGGAAAATTGAAAACACTACAAAAAGCTTCATTTGCAAAAAATATCAATATAATTAATCAAAAACTTTCGTTTATAAATTATGGTTTCTTATCAATTTTATGAGAAGCTTTTGTGTGGGTGACGTTGAGTTACATTGTTTAAAGGTTAAGTATTATCATTAATCTTTTATGCTTTCATATCGTCCTGAGAGAGTTTTCTTTACTTTTTAATTTAAAAGTTTATACTATAAACAAAATGGGTTGTTTGACATTTCGAAAATTGACAGAAAACGCGTAAAATTTATATAGTGTTAGCGATATTTTCGAAATGTCAACTTTTATGATTTTTTTAAACACCATAATCGTTTCGAAATGCCAATTTTCGAAATTTCAATTTTCGAAATGTCAAACAACCACAAAATACTGACAAAAGAATGTTTCTCATCTTTGATGCTTATAGACAAAATATGGAATTTTATGACGATTTTATTGACCTGCATGTGTATCAAACTACACACGCCAAGAACATTTGCTCAAAATCAGCAAATCAAAAATCAGATTTTAGAAGCAAAAATCAACAAAAAAACTCTAATGTTCGATTATATTTCTTATAAATTTAACAAAATTTCGACCTGATCCAGAAAAGCCCACTATTTTGAAACCCATCTTATCTCCTCAAACATGAACATTGGATATGACCTTGTAGATAATATTAAAAAATTTATTTTCTTGTTATAAAAAGAGTATCATTGCCACTAGAATTTATATGTTCCTCCGATTCTCTTAATCGAGATATTCTTTGAAGTATAAAGGCAGGAATCTTTTTTAAAAGTTCAGAAAATGTTCTAATCGCTTTATATTTTCCGTTTTCATCCAAATTTACGATACGATTTAAAAATCCCAATGCGACCATCCTAAAAACATGAAATTTATAAATACCGTTATAGCTTACATATCAACCGAATAAGTTAAGACATTTAAAATATTTTCTTGAAAAATATATTGTAAAGGCAATAAAAACGTATAAAAAATATATCGTGGAAAATATGCTTGACTTGCATTAATAGTTGTTATCAAAAGACCGATAGAGAACGGAATTAAATCCAGGCATGTCTAAATTGTTGTTTAGCAAAACATTAAATGACAGACCAGGTGCAATATCGGGAATGAGCTTCGCTCGGGATACCGAGACGAACAAATGATTCCTAGGACTAACATTAAACCACCGGGCCGATCCCTAGCCCCAACGCCGATTATCCCCCACCCCAAGATCTGAGTCCGAAATCAATGATCAATCCATGATCTCCATGGGCCGATATCCAATCTCCCCCTCTCTAGGTCTTCAAGCCTCTCACCCTTCCACCAGAGCTGATCTTTCGTCACAGGACTGAGGACAACCTCACGCGTTGATACCGAGCATAAGGGTAGTTGAGGAGGACAAGGTCCCCACGATACGTCATGTTTGAAAAATGACAATTTTGGTGGACAAATGGCAAATTTTTGACATTTTTGTTGGAAATATAGGCAATTTTAATGGAAAAATTGAAAATTTGGTTGATTTTCGATGTAAAATCATAAGGGGGCTCTCATGGTTATGTGAAAAATTTTCAGAATTTTTCGGAAAACATAAAGGGGGGACCAAAGGGAATATTTTTTCATTTTTTCAGTGACGGGGGGATTGCACCCCCTAAAGTCGATCCCCGAACCCAAACAACTGATCCTACCCCCACAACAGAGCCAAGCCTCTGACCTACTCACCCCCTCCCTCCCAGATCCTCTTCCACCTAAGGATGATCTCTGAGCTCCCTATCAGGTCCGAGTCTAGGATAGATAATCCCGAGCCGGAAGTCGAGTTCCTTAGTCGACTTCGAATCCCAGGGCCAATCTCCTATCCTAAGGCCAGGATAAAAAATTTACCAAAATCAATAAAGACTTTTCTTGTTGTTGTTTCAACTTTGAAAATTCATTGGTTTTCAGTATTTTACGTAAACGCCATATAGCCGCGATATCAAAAAATATAGAAGCTATTATTGCAACAAAAGCTTGAAATGCTGTATACACTGTAGGAAAACAAATTTTGAATCCATTAATATAAAATAATAATATATTTAATAATACATATGGCGAACTACTAGGGCAGGCTGCCACGACGGATTCAAATTTGATTATGTTCAAGCGTATCATTATGATGAAGGTGATTATTAAAATTTGTGAGAAGGTGATAAAAAATAAGAGTAATAATGTGTTTTTTAGACTAAATATTAGGTTGTATTGAAAAGGTAAATAAACTGCCACAAAGCGACTCAAACTTTTAGTAACTCTTATCAAAATAACTATATGGGCAAAAGCGAAAGATAGTTGACTGAAATAGTTTAAGCAACTTATAATAATAGAGCCGGCATCACTATTATTCAAATTTGTCAACAAATTTACGAAAATGCTATATAAAAAAATGTATTTTTGGTGATTTTATTGTGTCGTTTGAATAAATTTACCTCGTGGTCGAATCATGAACTAGGTTTAAAATAGTCATGAGTAATATAGTGATTATAAAAGAAGCTTCGGCTGCACTAAAGATCCCAAAAGCCGTTCTTAAACACTTAAAAGAACGGACAAGATTTATGACTTTCAGACAGAAGATCATTCCAATTATAGAAATCTTAAAAAATTTATTAAAGGGAGGTATTTTTACGGCTTAATGTCCGAAAAAAATTGTTTCCAAATTTTTTGCAAAATGACATATCTAGGGGTAATTTTATATGAATATCGATTGCGCGCATTCACGGATCTTGAAAACGCTTTCCTGACTCTGATTCAGGGAAGAGATGTGTGTATTGAAGCGAAAATATGCTAATTTTTCAGGGAATCATTTTCAAGGTCCGGCAATGCGCGTAATCGATTTCTCGTATAGAAAAATCCCTACACACAAAAAAGGCCGTATCCAGGATTTGATTTCGGATAAAGGAGGGTTGGCTTGAAAATTTTCAAAAAATCTTAAAGGGGGTATTTTTTACGGCTTAATCTCCGGAAAAAATTTTTCCTAATTTTTTTGTTGCAAAATGAAATATCTAGGGTTAATTTATGCGAAAAATCGATTGCGCGCATTCCTGCAGCGTTAAAACCTTTATTTAACCCTTAAAAATTGATAAATACGTTTTTTTATAGATAGATTATAAAAATGTTTGTACATACTTATAGTCTACGTAACAAAAGGGAGGAGCTAAAATCGTAACAAAAGGGAGAGCTAAAACCTTGGCTAAAGCCAAGCTTAAGCGAAATATCCTCTCGGTTGTTATGTGTGGCTCAATGCTCTATTTTATGGAATAAAATATTTTCAAGGATTTAAAGAAATAACATTAAGCTCCATCACGCTAACAAAAATAAAACTTACAAATATCATGAACATTATCCAGTATGGTAAAGCATTTCGCACAAATTTATTTTGTGCTTCATTTCCCATAATTCCAACTTGATCTGGTCGTTTAGCATAATATAAATGAAGATTTTCATTAAAACAAGTATCTGCTACTGTACGATTGTTTGTGTAGCTATCTATAAAAATATAAACTTTGTTCGGTTGGTCTCAAGCCTAGTTGTTTGTATACAAGGTTTTGCATTTTTTGTGATTTTTGACGAATTTTGGACCCAACAATTTTTTCTAAAAACGCATAAAGTTACCTCTAGGGGTAATTTTATGCAAGGAATCGATTACGCACGTTCTTGAAGCTTGAAAATGCTTATTTGACCCTTATTCAGGGAAATTAATGTGCGTATTGAATCGAAAAACATTAAAAAATTCTGTTTTTAATCGGGAAACAACTAGTCAGAGGATTTTTCAATGCTAGAAATCGATTGCGCATATTCTCGAACTGTGAAAATGATGCATTGAGTCGGAATCCCGATCGAAATTTGCATTCCATTGTTGCATATGCCAATTCTCTTCAAAATGCCGATATTTTTCCTGAATCCGTCAAGTAATCATTTTCACCGTTCGAAAATATGCGCAATCAATTTCTCTCAGAGAAAAACACCCAGATAGTCGGTTTCCGATGAAAAAATTTTTAATATAATTTTCGCAACAATATACATCTTAATTTCGCTAAATCAGAAAGCATTTTAAAGCTTCGGGAGCATAAATGAGCACGCCCCAGGTTTTCTACCTGGGGGAGGGGGGGGGGGGGTGTGAAGCGAGGAAAGGGATGTAGGATGTGGGTCAGGTCGACAAATTGAGGATTAATAGTCGAAAAGTAGGCTGCTTAAAGTAGCATATTTATTTTTGAGAAAAAATATCTTTTAAATTTGTCAATCCTTTTTTGGTCGCTTTTTTCGACCTCATCGGGAGGGGGACTAAATGAGGGTTGTGGATTTTTTTGAAAATTCCACCTGGGGTGTTGCCCATGTATGTTCGGGAATGTGCGTAATCGATTTCACGCATAAAATTAACCCTGAATTCATTTTTAGAAAACATTTTCGGATCCAAAATTCAAAAAATCACAAAAAATTTTACAATATTGATTGCATAAACTATTAAGACGATCATAAGCAGAATAGACATCCAATTTTTCAAACGATTCTGTTACAAAGTTATAAACAACGTAAATTTCGCCAAAATCTCCATTAGCTTGAATAGTTCCGTTCCATAAAGGATCCTAAACAAATTGTTTGAAAAATTCTCTTAAAATAATACCATCTTTAGCCTATAATAATTTCTTTAATATGATAGTCAGTTAAAAAGGTCTGAAAACCGATGCGCCTCTCTCCACAAAAATAGCCAAACTCAAAAGGAAACGGACGAGTTTCAAATAAAAAGGCGGCTCTACAAAAACAGCTGAGATCCCCACGGACAACAGATGGAGCTCGGTCTTCGGTCGAGAGAAACTCTAATCTTTAACTCTACACTCTAATCTTAACGACCACAACAAATGTAGATGATGTGATGATATTCAATAATTGCTCAAATAATGGGACACTTGAAGTTCTCTGAAATTGAAACATTTCCAAGAGATTATTTATTAATTAAAATACATATTTTAAACGGTCAACCAACGACTGACACCCATTATTTTATATTATAAGGGAACATCGAAGCTCGACGATTAAAACTGATTATAAATAATTAGTTCCGCGTAAAGTAATGTAGAGGCCAAAAAACTTGCAATGAACTTGCAAAAAAAAGTATGTATATATACACACTAATACGCACTTCTACTATAAAGATATATAATTGACATACAAATTCATTCCTGTTTTTTCTCCAACCCAAATACAATATGTCAATTTGATCGAATCTGTACAAAGACGTTTTACCGATAAACTATTTAAAATTGTAAACTACCCAAATCAGACTACTTAAACCGTTGTAAAAGCCTTAAACTAGAGACTTTAGACTTTCGTAGAGCTATAGCAGATCTTATTCTATTATATAAAATCTTTCATAATCTTGTTAATCTAGAATTTCGTGACCTTTTTGCTCTTCTTAACTTTCGTCTTAGAGATCATAATAATTTAGATTTTCGCACTCTTTATACTCCTTCAAATAACACTGTTAGTAGATTTTTCACCCATAGGTCTGTCTTATTATGAAACACCCTCCCTTCAGAAATCCGCAGGTCCCCTAGTTTACTTTCATTTAAAAATAGTATTCGTAATCTGCATGTTAATGTCATCGTTCCAAACTCTTTAGTTAGATTTTAGTTATTTTTTCAAGTAAAATTTATAACTTAACTGATTTTTCCTATATAAAAAAGCCCTCTCTTTATCTTGCCAATTCTTTCACTTTAATCTTTTTAATCATTGACTCATGTTATAAACGCTTTTATAGCCCTACATGTTGTATATAGTCTTTTGGTATACACTTATGTATATGTAAATGACAATAAATAAATAAATAAATAATTTTGTTTCGTTTGGACTAAAAACGCAAAAAATAATTTTTTGTCAAAAATCTTGGCTACACCACTGGGCAAAAACGGGCTAAAAAACTTTTTTCATGTTCTTAACAAAATTGATTTATAAACCAAAAACAATCCAGTTGAGTCAAAGGAGTTAAAAATAGAACAAAAATCTCTTTTGCAAGTTCGTTGCACGTTTTTAGCCTCTACATTACTTTACATGGAACTAATAATCTATTAACAGATTTAATTATCGAGCTCCGATGTTTTCTTATAAAATAATAGATGTCAGTCGTTGATTGACGTTTCAAATATGTAGTTTAATAAATAAATAATCTCTTGGGAATGATTCAAATTCAGAGAACTTCAAGTGTCCCATTATTTGAGCAATTATTGAATAACGCCACATCATCTACATTTGTTGTTGTCATTAAAGATTAGAGTTTAAGAAAACTTTATTGAACTCTCGAGCTTGAAAAGGGCATAGTGTTAAAGGACCAGTTCAGTAAGTTATAATCGTATGAAAAAATGATATATTCGGAAAGATCATGAAAAATGGAGCATCTTTTGTTTTTACGGCATCTTCTGAATCGTTATAGTTTTCGTGATAATTGCGCTTGAAATTTGAATTTGTGCACAAGCTCTTCGTTGTAATACACAAACTTTTTTGAATTTTTTGAAGAAAAATCGATTTTTGTATCAATCTTTTAAATTTTCATAAAATGAGCATTGTAGCAATTTTTTATAGCTAAATGAGATAAACAAAATGACACCAAAATTATCCAATTTGAACATTGTTTTGGG
>JAQGBS010001472.1:0-15642 GCA_034698545.1 Acrobeloides obliquus
CAAATCCTACCACATCTCAAGATAGTTTCAAACGTGTCCTTCGTTTAAATACTGTTCAATTAGTTGAGGTGAGAGTTAGTTTAAACGAGGGATGTTACACTCATTTTTAGGAAAGGGGCGCAACAAATCTCCAAAAAGAGCGTAAAATATTTCAAAAAAGGGGGCAAATTGAAAAAGGCATTAGGCCTTTGGTTACGGCGACGATTACCAAACACGGTTACCGGCCTTGGGTTACCACCTTCACACAAGGATTTTCATGAAAAATGATGTTCTAAAAGTTATTCCTGAGATCATGGGAAACAATTTTGTAGAATATTAATTTTTATGAAAATTTTTTATATTGAAGAAAAATCGTATGGTAACCAAAGGCCGGTAACCAACGGTCAGTAACCAAAGGCCGGTAACCGTAACCAAAGGCCTAGTGCCTTGAAAAAAATATCATTTTATTGAAAATTTAAAAAAATGAACTTTTTTGAAACAGTTTTTAAAACATTTACATTAAAAAACGCTCAAAAAGGGGATTATACAGGGTGTAGTAGCGGAGAGCGCCGCAGGTGCTCCCAAGTGCAGTTCGATAGCGTAGAGCGCCGCAAACGCGTCGGTCTAGGAACTGTTTTTTAATTTACACAAATTACTTTTAGGAAATCCCTATAAATATTGACTCTCATCTACAAAATTTCATTCATGGCCGAATATTGAACATTTGCGTTGATTATGATCCAATATGCGAAGATCATCTCGAGAAAGCTTTAAAACTTAAAGAAGATTCGGAAATATGTTGGCTTGAACTAGGAAAATGTAAATGGAAGAAATCCGATACCGTTAAAGCTTACGATTGTTTTCGAGTAAAATGCTTTTCATGATATAAGACAGTGGCGTAGCCAACCTCCAAGAATGAGAGGGGAACCTTTTCAAACAAATTTTTTTACTTGGTTCCTCCTATGTTTTCTTCGAAAAAAAAAAATTTTTTGTTATCATCTATTTTTAACCTGAACACGCTCAGAAATTTTAACGAAAATTTTTTTGAAATCCTTGAGATACGCAAAAACCAGCGCCGCAGGCGAAATTTTTTTGAGAAATGCTTATTTTTAAGCTGAAGATGCTCAGAAAATTACAATGTTTGTAGAAAAAATGAAAAATTTTGGGTCTTTTTGGTGAAAAATAGGAAATTTTGGTCATTTTTTTGTGAAAAATCATGAGGGACGATTTTTTAAATTTTTTTTAAAATTTGGGCAAAAACATAAGAGAGGACCATTAGGAAAAAATTATAATTTTTCCAGGAATGGAAAAACCACCCTGTGTTCCCCCCTCCTCTAGCTACACCACTGATATAAGATATAAAATTTAAACAAGCTGAAGTTGTTAATAGGAAAATGTTTTTTAGACTGCGTATAACATTATAAAATCGAAGCCTACAGATTCGTATGATTGCTTATTGTACTCGAAAATTTTGGGACACCTTTCTGCTGCATTGAGAAGCAACCTTGTCCGGACGAGTGATCAAAAGTTACGAGAAGCATTTATAAGAGAATCTGTTTGTTTATGTGAAGAAGCTGTTAAAATAAGCCCCGATTACGGATTTGGTTGGTATTCTTTAGGAAATGCTTATATTTGTCGTTTCTTTTCATCACAAAATCCGGCGGAAAATGATTTGGTATGAGTAAAAATTTTTTGTTACTACGACTGTTCAAGCATGTCAAAAAATGTAACTTTGCCTGATTTTCAATGAAATCGTGGGAACTTATGCACTTCGGACCCCCCAAAATTTTGGGGGATCCGAAGTGTACTGATCAGTGCAGTTCGGCCCCCCTCCAAATGTTTGATTTATGCGAATTTGGGGGGAGGCGAAATGCATAAGTTCCTGATTTTCAATAAAATCGTGTTTATTGAAACGATTGGTAATGAAGCATAAAATTTTATTGATTTTTTTGCTTCTCGATCAATAAAATTTTATGCTTCATGACCAATCGTTTCAATAAACATGATTTTATTGAAAATCAGGCAAAGTTACATTTTTGACATGCTTGAACGCAGCCATATGCCTCTAATTGAGCAGTTAAATTATGCTAATTTTAGGATCTTGCCATAGATAGCTATCAGAAGGCTTTATCAATAGATAGTCCACCATTTATAAGTGCAGATTTACATGTAAATTATTCAACTGCCTTAAAGTATAAACAAAGATATGCCGAAGCGATACAAAACCTTCACAGGGCCTTGCAAATAGAGCCCCATTTTATTGATCCAAAACAACGTTTGCAATCAATTACTTCATTTTTGTTAAGGCTGAATGAGGCAATACTGCGTAAAGGTATCTCTTTACTTTCAGAGCAACATTTGAAAGATCTTGGATCGCGACCCAACCACGCAAAAATCTCTCAGACGGTAAATAAAACAATCACACAGTGTAAAAATTTAATCAACGACCCAATAAATTCGAGCGTCGAAAAAATCGATGAAACCCCTAACGGATCTTCTTAGGGGCCATCACGTGATCAATTTCGAAATGTTGAAAACGTTCTAACTTTTTTCCTGAAGGAATTTCGAAAACTTTTCTTTGCAGACCCCCTAAAATGGGTATGGTTTATAGGGGTCTGCAAAGAAAAGTTTTCGAAATTCCTTCAGGAAAAAGTTAGAACGTTTTCAACATTCCGAAATTGATCACGTGATATGTGAATGGCCCCTAGGAGTAAAATCATGCGAAAAATCGATTGTGCACATTCCCAAAACATGAAAATGCTTCCTTGACCCTGATTCAGGAAAAATATAGACCTTTTTTTATACTAGTACTTGGTTTGAAAAGACGTTTCTCCATCAACAGTCCTCGGTGGTACAGTGACAAAGCAATGGCTTATTTATCACAAAGTTCGTGGGTGCGAATCCCGTTTGGAGCCAGATTTTTTATACTAGTACTTGGTACTAGTATAAACTTTTGCAAAATTTTTCGATTTTTACTTTGTGCAAAAAATTTTGTCTCCAAGCGGGATTTGAACCCGCGATCTTGTGGTCACAAAGCCGCTGCTTTGTCATTGCACCACCGAGGGCTGATTAGGCCATAAATGTCACCCCCTTTAAAATTATTTTCCATTTTTAGCATGCGTGTCAAGCGAAATTACTATTGGCAAAATCGTTATAATAACAACGGATGTGTTCGAAAGTGCGGATATCGCAATGGACGACATTATTGTAACAACTGTTATCACAGACAGAATAATAATGGATAGTAGGTTTTTATTCACATTCAATTTTATCAATCTTTATAGTCGAGCAATTGTTGTGTACTGAAAAGAAAAAAAGGTGCCCAAACTATAACTTTAAGTTTTATATCATTTTTGTAAAATTTGCATATTTATTTATATTTATTTATGAGAATATATTTCATTACAAATAAATTATATCTTTTAATATCAAACGAGAAATGTCTATTTGTCCGTTTGTGTCACCGAATTTTGTAACCTTAAATCCAATCCCATTACAACTTAGATTTTTGGAAAGAGCTCGGTAGCAGAAGAGAAATGACACCAAAATCATGGGGGTACCCCTCTGGAAAAAATTAAAAATTCAATTTTTCATTTTTGCCTTTACAACTTAGAAATATATATAGAAGTTTGGGCCATTTTGATGTCTTTAGTAAAATGGGCATATCTCCTCGTAGGAATTGAATTGAGAGCTCGTCAACCACTCATTGTAAAGCTGGTGATTAGCACTACAAATATTATCTAAACACCTCTAGAAGGTTTTCGCTTCAATACAAAGTTAATCCAACCAAAAAATCTGGAATTTTTTTGGAGGGATTTGTGATTAACTTTTTATTGAAGCAAAAATTTTCTATAGGTGTTTAGACAATATTTGTAGTGCTAATCACCAGCTTTACAATGAGTGGTTGATGAGCTCTCAATTCAATTCCTACGAGGAGATATGCCCATTTTACTAAAGACATCAGCTGTGCGGCAGACTGTCAGATTTGGCTTTTGGGCTAGTTTATTTTAATATTGTTCATAACAAAAAACATTAATATGTAAAATATATTATCAACATTTTTGTTGGACAAAACCAAAAAGTTAAGTAAGGGAGCTGCTAGAGATATGGAACATGGATGCTTAGATCACAAGCTGATAGTGGATCGATAGTCCAGTGGATAGGAAGCGCACTCTCTAGGAAAAAACATCAACCTCATTTTTGTACGTTCAATCCCTAGCGAAGCCAGTTGCTTTATTGTTATTTACAAGATCCGATTGGCTCACCACATTCAACACAAATACAAGTACCATCACATTTTGGATCTGCACAACGCCCTAAACGATACAGTTATTTTATAGTATGCTCATTTTTTTCGTGAATTTTGATCAACCTACTAGATGCGTGAGTTGAAGAGCGATTGAACACATAATTCTTGCCACCTTCACTATTTAATTGATTATTATCCAAGTCATTATTGTATGGTGTGTTGGCAAATAGCTTGTCATGGTTAAAATTAAAAACTGAGCCAACTTTTATGGAATTAGTATATTCCACAAAAGCATTAATACTGCTCCTCGATTTGTTAAGAAAATATTCCAATTCCATTAATTTTGCAAGAATAAGACAATTTTTCGATATCCTAAAACATGAAACACGCTAAGTGTCAGTCAATCGATTGCACGCATTCCCGAAGAGTGAAAATGCTTCCTTGGTCCTGATTCAGGAAAAATATAGATTTTTTGACCAAAAAAGCACTAGTACTTGGTTTAAAAAGACGTTTCTCTATCAAAAATTCTCTATGGTGCAATGACAAAGCAGCGGCTTAGTGGTCACAAGGTCGCGAGTTCGAATCATGCTTTGATCAAAATTTTTCGCAGTAATTGATCTCAGGTTTGATTCTAAGCTGTGCACAAAAGTTTTTGCCTCAGAAGCAATAGGAGAAAGGCGTGTGATTTAGTGCTCGATCGGAAAATCTCCTCCGAGCGCGATAGCGCTCGGTTCTTCAGTTTATAAAAATTTAACGTAATAATTTACAAACAAAAGCTAACTAATTTTTTAGCTAACTAATATATAACAAACTATTTAACTATCAACAGAATAAATTTAACTATCAACGAAATAAACAGAACACTCATAGGTAAATCTTAAAAATGACGCCATAAGTTGGGTGACAATTGTAGCTCCACCTTTCTCGTCTCAAACAAAAGAGTTTGTTTTTGTGGCCCACCCGATTGATAAACATAAACGAACGAACTCGACTTAGGTCTTTTTCAAAAATTTTATAATCTGTACATTAAATACAATAAATATTAAAAAAATTCATTGACTTTAAAGGAACTTTCCTAATATCAACAAAACATGGCAACTTTTTCCCACTGTGAACTGGTCCTTTAAACAAGTATATACAAATAAAAAATATTCATTTTTCCAGGTCTGTTTGTTCTTATTGGTTATTATGAAATGTAACAAAAACTTCATCCTTTTTGCTAGTTCTCTCATCGAAAGCAGTGCATTTGTTGTAACCGGGGATATACAAATGTAGGCTAATGGTTGTTTCGGAGTGATTAGGGTTTTCCATTCGATGCAAGCCAATTTTATCTTAAAGGAAGGGTGTGCATTTTGCGATCATTTGGCAGAAAAAAATTTGTCGTGAAAATGACCCTATTGGGAGTAATTTGATGAGAGAAATCAATTGCGCGGACTCCTGAAGCGTAAAAACGCCAACTTGACTAAGTTTTCGTTGGTCAAGATGGCGTTTCTACACTTCAGAAGTGCGCACAATCGACTCCTCGCATCAAATTACCCCAATAGGGTCATTTTTACGAAAAATTTTTTCTCTCAAATGGTCGCCAAATGCACCCCTGGCAGTTTTTTACAAGTAGATGACCAACTTACCATGCATAAAAGATACGGCATTCAAGTCAAACTCATCTCGAGAAATTTCTTCCATAGGTTGATCTTCGCTTCCATTTGTAGGCCATGCATATCGAGTTTCTAATAGCGTTCCTTGTAGGACTTTTACATAGCAGTTTGAGCTCGCATGGTCATGGATACTAAAAAAATCTTAATTTTGTTCTTCAAAAAAAGCAACTCACCTACTCCCTGTTCCAGGACCCCAACACAAAATCATCAAATTATATTTACCATTCCCGATGTCGACCAAACTTCTCGTATACCTATAAAAATTATAGTGAAGGGCATCAAATATTAAAGGGGGTAAACAGTGCAAAAATTTTTTTGAATTTTTTGCAAAAATGATTTTTCGAGGGGTAAATGTATGCGAAAAATCGATTGCGCGCATTCCCGAAATTTGAAAATGCTTCCCTGATTCAGGGAAATAAAAATGTGTATTGAAGCGAAAATATGAAAATTCGCTTCAATACACACTCTTATTTCCTTGAATCAGGGAAGCATTTGCATGCTTCGGATATGCGTGCAATCAATTTTTCGCATGATTTTACCCCTATATACTGTTTTGGCAAAAAAATTTATTACCTATGCGGATCAAATATGACATATTGTTGCCAATCAGCAGGGTCACTTTTATAGTTTTCCAAAATTCGCATAACTTCATTAGTATCAATAGATTCAGAGTCAAACATTTGTCTAACTTGAGATATTAGGCTTTCCATGGTGACAACAATACTGGTTGTCAACCTGACCCGTGCCCATTTTTATATGCTTTTTCTTAGGCTTATGACTGATGATTGATGATGTGATCTCTCTTCGAAACCAATGAAATTTCAACTATTTTATGTAGGTGTGTATTTTGATTATTTTCAAGAAAAATTTGATTTTTTATTTGAACTTATCGGTAGTTTGCTCTACATGACGCATTGTTTAAATTTTAATTAAGTAAAAGTGTGTTTGAGTTGAACTCGAAAGGTAAGCACAAATGATACAAGCATGTGGTCTTTGTATACTTTAAGTGTGTACAAAGACCAGATAACTCCTACACTGTTCCTTTACGAATGAATAAGTGAACTAAAATCCTCTTATTACATAATGCCAATTCTCTTTTCCTTTTCACAAAGATGTCGAATTGTGGGCGCACATATCTAACAAGATCAACATTGCATAATAGGTTATGTAATTTAAAAATACAAAATTTGAATCAAAGTAATAAAAAAGATCAATCTAATTCATTAGAAAAAGTATATAAAGTCGATCTAGCAAGCAAATTAAACAACTTGACTGTTGTCAACATGAAGGTTTACGCTTCTTTTTTCGCTGTTGTATTATTCGTGTTTCTAGTCATTTCTAAAAGTTATGCTGAAATGGATTCAAACAATGCCATGGGCTTAATGAATACCGAAACAGAAATGCAACAAGAAGGAATACCAGGCCAAAAGTAAGCTCATTATTAACTGGACATCAACATGTTATATTCATATAAATTACTTGAAACTATAAGATTCATTTAGCATTTTCTTAAAGGGGAAGTAAAAAAAGGGACTATTCTCAAAAACTTTTTTGGTCAAAACAGCCTATATAGGGGTAAAATCATGCGAAAAAATCGATTGCGCGCATTCCCAAAGCGTGGAAATGCATCCTTGACCCTATAAAAAAGGTCGGAAAAATATAAATTTTTCCGACCTTTTTTATACTAGTACTTGGTTTGAAAAAACGTTTCTCCATCAACAAGCCTCTGTGGTACGGTGACAAAGCAATCGAAAAAATTGAAAAAAATTCGAAAAAATTGAACCGAAAAACGCAAAAAAAATTTTGGGACGATCCCTTGTGCGCCGAAATCACTCGGTCTCCCGGTTCTTTTTTCTAAAAAGATCATTTTTAGGGGTAAAATCATGCAAGAAATCGATTGTGCGCATCGCTGAAGAGTGAAAATGCTGACCCTGATTCGGGGAAAAATTGTGTTTTTGAAGCGAAAATTGTCATTTTTCGCATTTTCAAAATGACAATTTTCGCTTCAAAAACACAATTTTTCCTTGAATCAGGGTCAGAGAAGCATGTTCACGTTTCGGCGATGCGCGCAATCGATTTCTCGCATGATTTTACCTCTAAAAATGATCATTTTAGAAAAAAAATTTTCTTGGATTAGGCCATAAATGTCACCCCCTTTAAAATTATTTTCCATTTTTAGCATGCGTGTCAAGCGTGTCAAGCGCTATTGGCAAATTCGTTATAATAACAACAGATTTCGTCATAATAACAACAGATTTCGTTATAATAACAACAGATGCGTTCGAAATTGCGGATATCGCAATGGACGACATTATTGTAACAACTGTTATCGCAGACAGAATTATAATGGATAGTAGGTTTTTCTTCTCATTCAATTTTATCAATCTTTATAGTGAGCAATTGTTGTGTACTGAAAGAAAAAAACGTGCCCAAAACTATAAGTTTAGCTCTTGTGGATCAAGAGAAAACTTCAACTGAATTTTATATCATGTTTGTAAAATTTGCATATTTATTTATATTTATTTATTCATTACAAATCAATTATATCTTTTAATATTAAACGAGAAATGTCTGTTTGTGTCACCGAATTTTGTAACCTTAAATCCAATTCCATTATGAATTAGATTTTTGGAAAGTGCTCGGTCAGAGAGAGAAACGACACCAAAATTATGGGGGTACCCACTCTGGAAATAAGTGGTAAAAGTCACCCCCCTTTAAAAATGACGCCATAAGTTGGGTGACAGTTGTAGCTCTACCTTTCTCGTCTCAAACAAAAAGAGTTTGTTTTTGTGGCCTACCCGATTGATAAACATAAACGAACAAATTCCACTTATATCTTTTTCAACAATTTTATAATACGTACATTACCGTAAATACAATGGGTGCGTTCCTAATTTGAACCGTACGGATCCATACGGTTGGCAGTGATCAGTACGGTTGACAGTGATCAGTACGAATCCGTACGGATCAAATTAGGAACGCAATAAGTAAATATTTAAAAAATTTATTGACTTTAAAGGGCCAGTCCAGTGGGGAAAAAACAAGTATATACAAATAAAAAATATTGAGTAATATATACAGTATATACAAATAAAAAATATTCATTTTGCCAGATATGTTTGTCCTTATTGGTTATTATGAAATGTAACAAAAACTTCATCCTTTTTGCTAGTTCTCTCATCGAAAGCAGTGCATTTATTGTAGCCGGGAATATACAAATGTAGGCTAATTGTTGTTTCGGAGTGACTAGGGTTTTCCATTCGATGCAAGCCAATTTTATCTTAAAGGAAGGGTGTACATTTTGCGATCGTTTGGGAGGAAAATTTTTTTTCATAAAAATGACTCTATTGGGAGTAATTTGGTGCGAGAAATCGATTGCGCGGAAATTCGAAAAAAATTGAAAAAAGACTCCCGAAGAGTAAAAATGCCATCTTGACCAAGTTTTCGTTGGTCAAGATGGCGTTTATACACTTCCGAAGTGCGCGAAATCAATTTCTCACATCAAATTACCCCCAATAGGGTCATTTTTATGAAAATTTTTTTCTCTCAAATGGTCGCCAAATGCACCCCTAGCAGTTTTTTACATGTTGATAACCAACTTACCATGCATAAAAGATACGGCATTCAAATCAAACTCATCTCGAAAAATTTCTTCCATAGGTTGATCTTCGCTTCCATTTTTAGGCCATGCATATCGAGTTTCTAATAGTGTTCCTTGTAGGACTTTTACATAGCAGTTTGAGCTTGCATGGTCATGGATACTAAAAAAAATTTTAATTTTGTTCTTCAAAAAAATCAACTCACCTACTTCCCGTTCCAGGACCCCAACACAAAATCATCAAATTATATTTACCATTCCCGATGTCGACCAAACTTCTCGTATATCTATAAAAATTATAGTGAAGGGCATCAAATATTAAAGGGGGTAAACAGTGCAAAAATGACTTTTCTAGGGGTAATTTTATGCAAAAAATCAATTGTGCGCATTTTCGAAATTTGAAAATGCTTCCCTGACCCTGATTCAGGGAAATAAAAATGTGTATTGAATCGAAAATATGAAAATTCGCTTCAATACACACTCTTATTTCCCTGAATCAGGGAAGCATTTTCAAGCTTCGGAAATGCGCGCAATATATTTTTTTCGCATGATTTTACCCCTATATACTGTTTTGGCAAAAAAATTTATTACCTATGCGGATCAAATATGACATATTGTTGCCAATCAGCAGGATCACTTTTATAGTTTTCCAAAATTCGCATAACTTCATTAGCATCAATAGAGTCAGACTCAAACATTTGTCTAACTTGAGATATTAGGCTTTCCATGTTGACAAAAAATACTGGTTGTCAACCTGACCCGTGCCCATTTTTATATGCTTTTTCTTAGGCTTATGACTGACGATAGATGATTGGTCTCTCTTCGAAAACAATGAAATTTCAACTATTTTATGTAGGTGTATATTTTGTTTATTTTCAAGAAAAATTTGATTTTTTATTTGAACTTATCGGAAGTTTGCTCTACATGACGCATTGTTTAAATTTTAATCGAGTAAAAGTGTGTTTAAGTTGAACTCGAAAGGTACGCACAAATGATACAAGCATGTGGCCTTTGTATACTTATGTGATTTTTGTATGCACTTAAACTCCTACACTGTTCCTTCACGAATGAATAAGCAAACAAAAATCCTGTTATCACATGATGCCAAATATCAAGTTAAAATTTTATAAACTTAAAGTCCAGTAATTTACAACCATATGAAAAAATGATATATCCGGAAAGTTCATGAAAAATGAAGCTTTTTTTGTTTTTATAGCATGTTCTGAGTCGTTGTAGTTTTCGAGATAATTGCGTTTGAAATTTGAATTTTTGTCCAAGCTCTTCGTTGTTATACACAAACTTTTTTGAATTTTTAAAAAAATCAATTTTTGCATCAATCTTTTAAATTTTCATGAAATAAACATTGTAACATTTTTTTATAGCTCTATGAGATTTGATAGCTCTACGAAAAATTGGATAGAAATTGAAAAAAATTGAAAAATATTCGAAAAGAAATTCATCCTGCTAAAATTTAGGTTAAATTTTAGCAGGATTGAATTTTTAGCAGGATGATCCGCGTTCATTTGCACAGCTGATTGTCCTTTTGGCTACATAATAGGCACGATCTTTAGCTATTTTAAATGGAATTTAATTGTTGAAATTGTTTTTTGAATACTTCCCTTTGTTGATACTCCCTACAATATATTCAAAATAAATATGAGGGAGTGATCGACGTCACGCATCCACAAGCGAAAATTGCAAAAAATTTACATAAAAGCGTTTGTTCACCAAAGCGATATCAGATTTGATAATCAAATATGGGGATTTTTGTTTTTTGCAGTTTTCTCTCAATTCTTCTTTTTTCCATTTTTGCAGTTGATGTGAAAATTATTGTGCCTGGTTTGTATGTTGCCACAAAAGATGGAGCTGGAACAACTTTTCAATATATCACAAATGTAGTTTTGATCACAGATGAAGATACGAACATTATTTTCGACACGGGTTTTGCAACGGATAAAGTTAGCAGACACAAAATTTTACGAGGTATCCTATTCAAAATTTATAATTTGTCAAAATTCGATTATTGCTCAAAATTGATTTTTTGATCAATATTTTTTAAGAAAAATTCGATTTTTGCTAAAAAATTCGATTGTTGCTCAAAATTGATTTTTTGATCAATATACTAGTTCTGATTTTTTCCAAGAATCAATTTTTTGGTTAAAATTCGATCTTATAAAAACGGATTTCTCTCTCAAAATTAATTTTTTTTCAGAAAAATATCAAAATTTAATTTTTGTTTAGAGCTAGAAACTGCAAACATAGATCCCGATGAAATCGATTATGTTGTCTTATCTCATTACCACACAGATCATACCGGCAATGCGAATCTTTTTCCTAACGCAAAAATTATTCATCAAGACTTTTCGATTTCTGGAATTACTGAAAAATTTATCGGCATTTATAAGGTTCTCTTTTGCGTAGAAAACATTTAAAGCACCTTTTTTAAGAAAACAGAGCTTTATGTCACAAAACGAGTCACAAAAGAGCTATTACTATTTCTTACGATTTTTTCGTTTTTCTATCGCTTTTCATCAAAAGTGATCTTTAACAAAATCGTAGAAGAAATCAAGCTCTACAACCTTGGTAAAAGAGATTTTGAATGAATCTGTCTAGAAATCGATCAAATTCATTATCAAAATAAGTATCCTTACAAAAAAATTTTGTGACACCCAAAGCTCGGTGTTTCTCGAAAAGTTTGTTAAAAATGCCCATTTCTAGACTGGAAAATACGATTTGTCGCCAAATGTTCGGATCATTCCGACTCCGGGGCACACTTTAACTTGCATTAGCGCTATTGTTAGCAACACGTCGGAGGGAAAAATCGCTATAACAGGTATAAAGACCTAAAAAGTGTTTGAATCTCTCTTTTTAGGAGACCTATTTCTTTTGCAAGGTGATATCAAAAACGTGAGCATTTGGCAAAGCGCTTCATCGAATGTGAATCAACAAGAGAAAACACGCCAAAAGATTTTATGCTCTGTCGACTATATCATTCCCGGGCATGGACCAATGTTTAAGGCTTATGGTTGTCAATCCTGCCTGTATTGTTCCTCATGCAAAGACTGCATTACTAGAAGAAGTTATAACGGAAGTTGTGGATCCTGTGCTTCTTGTAAATCATGTGCCTCTTGCATAAATTGCTTGTAATGAAAAATATTATATTTGTTTAAATAAAACGAAAAAATGTTTTGAAAGGCTCAAATATGCGTTTTATGTAGCTCAAAAAGTCGATTTTAACATTTTTGAATTGAAAAAACGAAAATTTACGAAAAAATTTTGTAGAGTGCCACACGTCTTTTCAATTCAAAATTCATCAAAAATTGAAAATTTCTTGAAAATTAGAAAAATTCTTTAAAAATTGAAAAATTACTGACAACTTGAACAATCCTAAAAAAGTAAATTTTTAGATCAAAAATGCGTTTTTTATAGCTCAAAAAGTCGATTTTGATGTCAAATTTGACATTTTTGAGCTGAAAAACGAAAATTTGCGAATAAATTTTTGTAGAAGAAGCTCAACAGTGCCACACCTTATTTCAATTCAAAATTCGTAAAAAATTGAAAAATTAACCAAAAATCGAAAAATTCATGTCAAAAATTGAAAAATTCGCCAAAAGTCGAAAAATTCATCAAAAATTGAAAAATTTGTCAAAAATTGAAAATTTACTGAAAAATTCACCAAAAATTGAAAAATTCATCAAAAATTGACAAATTCATCAAAAATTGAAAAATTGCTGAAAAATTCATCAAAAATCAAAAATTCGTCAAAAATCGAAAAATTTGTCAAAAATTGAAAAATTCATCAAAAATTGACAAATTCATCAAAAATTGAAAAATTACTGAAAAATTCATCAAAAATCAAAAATTTGTCAAAAATTGAAAAATTATAAAAATTGAATTTTTTTTTCAATTTTTTTTTTCAAAGTCGAATTTTACTCAAATATCGAATTTTTCTCAAAAATCGAAATTTTCCTCAAAATCGAATTCTGATCAAAATCGAAATTTGATCAAAAATCGAAATTTTGCTCAAAATCGAATTTTGATCAAAAATCGAAATTTTCCTCAAAATTGAATTCTGATAAAAATCGAAATTTGATCAAAAATCAAAATTTTTTAAAATCAAATTTTGATCAAAAATCGAATTTTTTGCATAAAAATAGAGTTTTTGCTCAAATCAATTGTACAGAAGAAGCTGAATAGTGCCTTTGTTCAATTTATTTTACATTGTTACTAAATTCATAGGTTAAAGAGTGATTAAGTAAACAAGCTGATTTGTTCTTTATTCTATGTCATCCCAATGTTTGTACATATTATGTGTTCCCATTGTTTGAACTCCTACATATATTCATCCACTCGATTTTGAAAGAATGTTAGCCATTATAAAAGTCACATTTCAGCAAGTACTAAATAAACAAATATGCTCGTCATGTTTTAATCTTCTTATGTATGACACATATGAACTTGTTAATTGTAGATCTAACATGATAGATTAACCCACCTTTTGTAAACAAATCGGTCTGACAAAAGAATTTAAAAGCTTAAATATCTAAACACATTTCAGTCTTATCATAATCTTTGTGTTCATCTTTCTATTTCTTAAATTATTATGGATCCTCCAGAAACCTTTGAGATTTGCCGAAATATTTATACTCAAGTATGCAAATTAAATCTTTTAGTATTAAACGAGAAATGTCTGTCTGTTTCTCTGTTTTGTATGTACCACCGAATTTTGTAACTTTAAATTTCTGCCTCAATGCTTTTGCTTTTTCAATAAATGTTCTTTTTTTGAAAAAAATCGATTTATTTGAAAAAAACGAAAAATTGGGTAGAAATTGAAAAAAATTCGAAAAAAATCGAAAAAAATTCAAAAAATTTTTAAAAAATTCGAAAAAATTGAAAAAACCGAAAAAATTCAAAAAAATTCGAAAAAAATTGAGAAATTCGAAAAAATTTAAAAAAATCGAAAAATTTCGAAAAAAATTGAAAAAACCGAAGAAATTCAAAAATTTTTTAAAAAAATCAAAAAAATTCGAAAAAAATTCAAAAAAATCGAAAAATTGAGAAATTCGAAAAAAGTTTGAAAAATTCAAAATTTTTTTTAAAAAATCAAAAAAATTCGAAAAAATTAAGGAAATAAGAAATCCGAAAAAAATTGAAAAAATTCGAAAAAATTCAAAAAAATTTTAATAAATCGAAAAGTTTCGAAAAAAATTGAAAAAACCGAAAAAATTCAAAAATTTTTTAAAAAAATCAAAAAATTCGAAAAAAATTCTTAAAAATCGGAAAAATCGAGAAATTCGAAAAAAGTTTGAAAAAATTCGAAAAAATGGAAAAAATTGAGAAATTAGAAAAAATTTTTTAAAAAATCGAAAAAAATTGAACCAAAGAATGCAAAAAATTTTTTATGACGATCCCTTGAGCGCCGAAGGCACTCGATCTCTGGTTCTAACTTTGATATCAAATTCATGTTTAGGAGCAATTCGATAAAGAATTTTTATATGAAAAGCCAGAATTTAATATAAGAGAAACTGTAAAATCATACCTACCAACATGTGATAGAAAATCTGCAATTTCAACTTTAAAATGTTGGATTCCATGTTTTGATTGGTTACCTAAATATAAGCTAAATTTCATCTTACCGGATATTATTGCTGGCGTTACTATAGCTATTATGACTGTACCTCAAGGCAAGATTTTTAAAATTTTTTTTCGGCCAGAATTCGAACCTATCCTTCATATCAAAAGTCGGTCACGAATTTTGGCAGTACTGAAAAAATTTCCCTTTTGATCCTCCAATTTTTAGCTTTCTAATAAACAAAGTTTTAGCCATGGCTTATGGTCATTTGGCAAATCTACCTCCTGTCATAGGACTGTATACCTCATTTCTTCCTGCTTTGTTATACACATTTTTTGGAACTTGTGTGCATACTTCATTAGGTAATAATATAATTACTTTTCAACATAAATTTCACTCGATCCGAGCGCCGAAAGCGCGAGGATGAGTATCTCTTCACTCTGCCTGAGCGCTAAAGCCGTATGGCGTTAGGCACAAGTTTACGAGCGTCGTCGGCGCTCGGTCCCCGGTACTTTTCTTCAAAATAAAACCCACAATCCATTTAGGTATGTTCGCATTGGTAGCTCTCATGGTAGGAGGCATAGTTAAC
>JAQGBS010001473.1:0-15638 GCA_034698545.1 Acrobeloides obliquus
TTATTCCAGTCTATTAGATGACTTTGCAAATGCCGTTTCTTGCGTTCTGGGATTTTTTATGTTGGTAACTGTAAACAGAAACTTGAATACCATCATGAATTATCCTAGCACGTTTAGTGTACGGCGATTCATTCTGCTACACCAAGTCATATTTATTCCATTAGCAGGCTTTCTTAAAATTTCTTCTACAATAATTGCCATTTAAACTGCAAAAAAATCCTGTCGATGGTAACTTGCCGAAATTTTGAAAATTGTGATTTTTTTATGTGTACTGAGTGAAGTTTACTATCCTACTACACTAAACGTGTAACGTGTGTCTGTTTGTTGGAAACATCGAGAACGCTTGATTTAAGCCCGGAATTTTACTACAAAAGTTGTAGGGGATGATGACAGAAGTTGATTGACACGAAATTGTAGTCCAAAATTTTTTTCACTTTTTACCCCTTGGGGGACCAAGGAAAAATTCAAGCTCGCAAGGGACGGTCCCAACTTTCCAATCGCCAATTTTTTTTAAAACAAGTGCAAAAAATAGTAGAAACTATGGTGTAAAAATTAGCTTGTTTTGACCAAGATATGTTATATAGGTTAGATTCGGACAATCCTAACATGAATCCTGTGTGGTGTAGTGGTTAGCATGTCAGACTATGGGATGTGATAGCTGAGTTCGATTCCCATCTGGAGACATATGTTTTTGCATATTTTTTGGCTCATATCTCGGTCAAAACAAGCTAATTTTTTCACCATAGTTTCTACTATTTTTTGCACTTGTTTTGAAAAAAATTTGGTGATTGGCAAGTTGGAACCATCCCTTGTCAGTATATACTAGGAAACATCACTATGTGTTGATGGACTTCCGACCCCAACTGGACTTGTTGTTTAAAGCCTGTAACACATAGTGATGCTTCCTTGTGAGCTTGATTTTCCCTCTAACATGCATGGAGATGCAACAGTGCCGCTCGGAGCCAATCTCGGAAAAACCGCGAGCTCGACTCGCCAGTTCTTAACATAAACATACAAGTATTTTTATTTACAAAAAACTTTCCAATTTCAAAAAAATTAGAGAACTATTTTTGGTTGTTTTTCTCGCACTATCTACAGTAACAATGTATTCTCAAGAATAATTTGTTGTTCACATGATGTTTTTGTCTTGAGAACTAATGAATCGAATTTGATTATTTCTTATTTTAGAATAAATTTTTGTGAAAACTTTTTGTATTGCTAAGATTGTACTTATGACGTTCGTTTGATGTTTCGAAAGTTGACATTTCGAAACTTATGTTTATGAGGATTTCTCCGGAAACTTAAGGGGGATCAAGTGGGGGAAAATTCAAAAATATAGACAAGACTTCTCTCTCTATGGCAAAATTTTGCCGAATGACCCAAGCTTCTTCTCTTTGTCCAAACAGACAAAAGCACAGTGATTCACAAGGTTGAATACCCATATCTTTCTTCAAAAGTTGAGAGAAACTGATGAAATCAGTTGTGTATAAGTGTCTAATAACAGTCCTAGCGGCGCTATGACAATCGCCAATCCTGTTAGTTTTGGTGTCGTTAGAAAGCTGGATTTCGTAGCAATCGAATGACACCAAAATCATACCATAACTCTTTCTAGTTGCGGAGTTAGTGCATAATTAGTAAAAAAATGTCAGTTTTTTCGACATTTTTTACTAATCACGCAATAGCTCCGCAACCAGAAAGAGTTATGGCATGATTTTGGTGTCATTCGATTGCTACGAAATCCAGCTTTCTAATGACACGAAAACTATCAGAATTGACCGTGTATTTTCGGAGAAATCCTAAAAAACATTCAAAAAAGTTTCGAAATGTCAAGTTTCAAAACATCAAACGACCCTTCTGATACATCTATTTCATAATTTTTATCAAAAATCAATATTTACAATACAGGTCAAAATTCAAGATGAAACAAACAATAAATAACAATTTGTAAAGCACCAAATGAGGATCTAATAAAACATTCAACAATAAAATATTTTCTAACACCTATCGTGTCCATTACAAATGAACACGATTTTGAGCTTGTCGATAAAGGCTTCTGTAAAATTCGGGTCGAATATTGGGCAAATTTCCAAAAGGTTCATCACGTGATGGAGTCTCAGAGTTTAATGGGTTCGGAAGATTCATTTGATCGGCATAGCTTGAAGCTACTGGTATCATCCATCTGAATAAGACATAAAATTATGAATCAACTTTAAAAGACTAGTCCAGTGGGAAAAAAGTTGTTGCTTTTTTGTTGATATTTGAAAAGTTCATGAAAAATGGAGCTCTTCCCCTTGGGGAAACGTAATCAACAGAATTCCAAAAACTGATACTTTTTTGAAGTAGTTTTATAGAAAAATATCCTCTAAAGGCTTAAGCATAGGCTTAGGCTTAACCTTAGGCTTAAGCCTAGGCCTAAGCTTAAGCTTAAGCCTAGGCCTAGGCCTAGGCCTAGGCCTAAGCCTAAGCCTTTAGAGGATATTTTTCTATAAAACTACTTCAAAAAAGTATCAGTTTTTGGAATCCTGTTGATTGCATTTCCCCAAGGGGAAGAGCTCCCAAATTTTTTAATTTGGGTGCATACCAACTTCCCTTACTCCCTCCCCTTGCGACCCTTAAAACAAAATCTACTTGATCGCTTTAAGCCCATTTTCTAAGCACGTTTCTTGAGAAATTGATTTGAACACTTTGGGCAACCAGCGACATAGAGCTTTCAATGTTTCTTCATAGAGCTCTTTTACTTTTTGTAAGTTTTTACTAGATGATGGTGGTGGTGAAATTGTATTCGTGGATGGTTCGGGCACTAATGAACTTTTTGGGAAAAGAGTTCTTGGTGTGGTTGGTCGTGATCTTGATGTAATCAGTTCTGGGAATGGAGTCTGTGGATGAGGTGGCAAGTGGGTTCTTTCTATGATACTCGGTCTTCTGGTAGTGAGTCTTCTCGTTGGCATCATGGATATGAATTCTGTAGATGTGCTTTGAACACGTTGCCACCATGGTTTCTCGGAAGACGCAGAAACTGGTTGCCATGTTGAATGCGAAGTAGGATGCGTTGTAATTTCCGAAGTTTCTAAAAAATTTATACAAAACCATGAGATCTTTTTTACCTGGTACCACCGTTGACGCAACAGTTATTTTTGTCCATGTGGCAGTAGTTGGCGAAGCTGTTTGAGTAGTCGGCACAGTTGGTCTGAATTGATTTACACTAAACCCTTCGGGCAAGCCTAGATCAGGCTTTGAAAAGAATCTATTGTGGAATCCGAACGGTATCGAAATCGGCACATAGGCGCGTCCAATCTCGGACATGGTGGTTGCGTCGACAACCAGCAAAATGCCTAAAAATGTGTATAGTCTGTTTCAGCGGGAAAGAAAAAAATGTATATCCGAAATTTGTTATTTTTGAATTCATATAGCATCCAATCATATAGTTGAGGCTTTGAAAAGTGAAAATAAAAGTAGAGTTTTATAAGTAGGATTTTTTGCTCACATGGACGAGTGGTGAGAAAAGCTACCATCCGATCTGGCAAGTTAAGCAACGTTGGGCCGCCAGGTTCGATTCCCGCTAGGTTCAAACTTTTGAATTGCGGAAAAAATTGCTACAAAAGTTTGAACCTAGCGGTCCAAAGTTGCTTAGCTTGCCAGATCGGACAGTCGGCTTATCTTATCACTCAGCCAAGTGGCAACACTATTTTTTTCTCTCCCACTGAAACAGACTGTATTCATGTTTTGTATTCTTGCATACCCTTGTTTTCACTCAAATCAAGAGCTCGAATGAGCAAAACACCGTCATCTTCTCTTCTTGCGTCCGGGCGAGGAACAAACCAAGGCTCGTGCAAGACTAGTGAAGGATCTCCCTTGAACTTGAGATTTCTTGAGCCGGCTGGGTCATCGACGTTGATTTTGAGAATGACATTATCTGAAGCGAACGGGTGCTCAATCAAATATGCCCACTGATAAGCTCTTCCTTCATAGGCATGGTTTATTTGCGGAAAGTCGCCGGCAATCGTTTCCTATTCGTAAAAAATGGTAAAAAAGTGCGTAGCTACTATACAATAGGAGGGGGCCAACTAAGCGAAAAATTTTTAAAAATTTTTTCTGGAAATGACTCCTCTAGAGGTAAAAACATGTGGGGCATCCGAATTTGACATTTTCGAAGCGGAAAAATGCTTCCCTGATTCAGAAATTCAGATTCCCCACACATTTTTACTTCGTTTTTAGGCAAAAATTCCATTTTTGCGACTTTTCTCTTCAATATACAGGCTTTCCCTGAATCAGGGAAATATTTTTTCACTTCGAAAATTTCAAATTCGGATTCCCCACATGTTTTTACTCCTAGAGGGGTTATTTTCAGAAAAAATTTTCATGTGGGTGCCCCCCCCCCCCTATTGTGTAATACAATTTTTACTTGTGGTATAAGATAGTTGTACATAACACGGTGTGCTTTGATGTCTAAAGTAAATCTCAATATTCTCGCAGCGCTGGGATAGAGTTGTGTGGTCAAAAAGTCGGTGTAGAAATATTTGACGTAAGGATCATGGCTATCGTAAACAATCTATAAAAAATTTAGCTATTTCGATTTTTTATGTCAAAAAATACCATATCAGCAACAACAGTGCCGTCAGGATTTTCAAACGCATTCAATTGGTGAGTAACAAACATTGATGGAAAAACTTCTAATGGCTTTTGCGTAATCCAATCTCGAGTCTTTTTATTGAAGATTAAGAACCTACAAGTCTCAACATTTCTGAATGTTCATGACTAGTCCAATGGGAAAAAAGTTGCCAAATTTTTATATATTTCGAAAGTTCATGAAAAATGGAGCATTTTTCGTTTTTACGACAACCTCTGAATTTTATAGTTTTCGAGAAAATTGCGTTTGAAATTTTGAATTTGTTACAAGCTCTTCGTTGTAATACACAAACTTTTTTTGAATTCAAAATTTCAAACGCAATTATCTCGGAAACTACAACGATTCAGAATATGCCGTAAAAGCAAAAAATGCTCCATTTTTCATGCTCTTTCCAAATATATAAAAATTTGGCAACTTTTTTCCGATCAGACTAGTCCTTGAATAAACTTTTGTACCTCATTGGAACCATATCATAGAAATCCATGCCCCAAAGCCCGCCTTTTTGAATTGGAGATTTTGTGTTGGTCATAGGTGGCTCTTTGAATTTGCATGGGTTGATCAACAATGATGTTATTGGAAGAATTATGTATTGATCGGTCGACGTAATCGAGTGAATATAGCCCGGAAGCAGCGTCTTATCGCCTAAATTACATTTGATCCGTACTTTGTTTTATGATTATTAGCACTGTATAATGACATCAAGTACAGGATGTATGAAAAACTGGAATTTGGGTGATTTTTTCAAGTTTTTTCGACACGAAATTTTTTCAAAAGTCCTAAAAATGACCCATATAAGAGTAATTTGGTGCGGGGAATCGATTGCAATCATTAACGAAGCTTGAAAATGTTTCCCAGACCTTGATTTAGGAAATTAGTGCATGTATTGAAGCGAAAATCGAACATGTAATAATTTCCCTGAATCAGAATCGGGGAAGCATTTTCAAGCTTCGGGAATGCGCGCAATCGATTTTCCGCATAAAATTACCTCTATATGAGTCATTTTTAGGATTTTTGAAAAAAGATTTTTCGGATCAAAAAACGTGAAAAATCGCCAAAATTCCGGTTTTTTTAACCCTGTTGAAAATGCTAAAACGTTTCGAAAAATTATTTGTAGACCCAAATTTTATCAGATATTTCTCCGAAATTTTTGATGCCTTTTAATTGTTATAAAACGGTGTTATCTAGATTTTACATCATTTTCTGTCTTTTTTTTAACTTTCCATATCATACCGATATATTCGTCATCCTTGCCACAAGCATTAGCATCCCAATTCCCATAATCGTACATTCCAACAACTTTGCGAACTCCTTGTGAGTCAACAGTAAATATTCCCTATAAACATATCAACAGCATAAATATCAAAACAAGCTTTTTTTTACTTGATAAAATCTTTGTTCATGGAAGTTCATAGCGCTAAACGAGCCCCAGATAGTACCATCTTTGTCGTTTCGTTCATGAATTGCCATTGATATTGGGATCATCGTGGGACGGGGATTTCCGAAAATATCGTTCTGTTCATTAAATGGAAACAGTTTGAATTTGTTCAAGGTGCGGACCTTTAAATTTTAAAGCATTATTTTATTTAAAGCATATCGTATTTGCTCTAATAGAGTCCCATGAGGTTTCATTTTTCGATTGATCTCTAGGCATACATGGATAGATGGGTCGTAATTACGACTCCCAGGCATCGCGAGGCCCCAAAAACTGGGTGGAGGGGGGGCAGCGAGGGCCCGAAAATAGATGGCGCGAGGGTGGGTTGGTGGGAAAAATCGTTAAAAAACGGATATTTTTGCTCAAAAATGCAACGGTTTTATGTGGAAAAAAAGTTCTACGAGCCGCCTACCTTCCTCAATGAGAGGGTGAATTATATTAGAGAGGGGGTTCTATTAGAGTGGATACAGTAAACTCCGTTTTCCACTGAACGCCAAAAAAAAGTTGGCCACCCATACCAATCGGTCATTTTCGATGCGGTTTTTTGTAAGAGAAAGCTCAGACGAAAGATGAGTATCGATCCCGCGACCTTTTGGCAACAGCCAAACACGCAACCTACTGCGCCACTGAGACCACGTCGTCCCACAACCTTAAATTCTTTATCATTTAACTTTTTTCATTGATGAATTCAGAAGTGAAAAAAGTTAAATGATAAAAGAATTTAAGATTGTGGGTGGCCTCAGTGGCGCAGTAGGTTGCGTGCTTGGCTATGGGTGGCCAACTTTTTTAACGTTCAAATAGAAACGGAGTTGATCATAAAACTAACATCGAATTCGTACCCCACCCAATAGGGTGCTTCGGTACCAGCAATAATTTTATTGCCGACTCTCCAAAAGTCCAAGTTGGGGTGAAATCTCGCCGAATCTGGATTGGAAGGTACTTGTTCCCATCTTGACATGGCTGTAAGATTATAGTCGGACCAGCCAGCCCATGGAACAGAAGCCTTGGTCATATTTCGGTCATAAAATTCCCATATTTTATATGGTCTTGATGGATAGTATTGTGCAGAAAAAATGACCTAAAAATTTTCGTAATTTTTGCAAAGAGAAATTATTTTTAAACCTGGCCATTACTAATATGGAAAGCTCCTAATGCTCCGATCTAAAAATAAACTTTATTTTTAACATTCAATTTTTCAAATTACAGCGTCAATCATGTGTGTAAGTTTTTGACCGGGCAAAGATGACTGGTTACCATAAGCTGCAGATAATTGACACAGAAAATACCCATCTATAAATTAAGTAATTTTTGGAAAATTTTTCATAAATATATAACCTAAGAATTTTGGAATATTTTTCGATGGACAATACAGTTCACGGTATTTATCTCCATCCCAAGCTTCTGGGAAACCTAGGTGCACTTTATTCACCGATTGTGCCCAACAATTGATTGGCCATGTTGCCACCAATATGATGGCAAACGTGGGGCACTTCATGGAATTTCTAAAGAAGATACATAAACAAATATCCATACGATTATATAATAGTATAATAGTTGTTAGGGGACTGTCCAGATGTTACGTTATAAATTTTTTGGATTTTTTTAGCCCCCCCCCCTCATAAGTGGAAAGGGGTCCACTATTGGACCCCCGCACTTGGAGATCTGACTCCCCCTCGCAAATTTTAGGCCAAAAATTGGCTAAAAAATGGCTTAAAATGACATTTTTTTTGGCAAAAATAGCAATTTTGAGCATTTTTTGGTGAAAATTTGTCATTTTTTAGTGAAACTTTTAAAAAAATTACCCCCTCTCAATTTTTGGCCTAACCCCCCCCCCACAAATTTTCGGAAAAGTGGACCCCCTCTATTCACCTATGCCCCCATGTTATCAAAAATGCACTAGCGGAGAGGGCTGAGCCCCCCCCCCCACCTCCCAACATGATAACGTAATAGCTGGATGACCCATTATAATAAGAAACTAAACACAATTCATTCTCTTTTACAGACCTAGAGATGTTATATAACGCTTTGCCCTCTTTTTGGAGTTTTGTTGCCCCTTTTCTAAAAATGAGTACAACATCTCTACCCCAACTCTATCCCCAAATGCCAATCGTTCGAGGAGTAATAAATTTTTCTCCTAGCAATTAATTTTTTATTTTAAATATTTAAAAAATAGTAAAATTCTACAAAAAATTATTCCATCTTTTACAAAAATTTAAAGGGGGAACCCATTTATACACTAAAATCCAGATTTCGAAAGTTTTATGTTGTATACAGGGTAAAAAATAGCTGAAAAATTGATTCTGCGCACTCTCAAATTGTGAAAACGCTTCCTTGACTTTGATTCAGGGAAGGAATCGATGTATTGAAGCGAAAATCAAACATCTTTGGATTTTTATGAGAAAACCTAAGAATCGACGGCTTTCTCATAAAAATCCGAAAATATTTGAGAATCTTCAATACAGCGATTCCTTTCCTGAATCAGGGTCAAGGAAGCGTTTTCATAATTTGGGAGTGCGCGGAATCAATTTTTCAGCTATTTTTTACCCTGTATACACCATAAAAATTCGTTTTTTTTTTAAAATCTAGATTTTAGTGTATAAATAGGTTGAAGGAGACAATAAACCTTTAAAATCCAAATAAGTATCCTGTAAAAAAGAACATAAAAACGCAAAAAAAAGATTTTTTGCACCCCTTGTGAAAACTAGGGGATCGCTAATTTAACACGAGAATACTCCTTCAAATTTCCGAAATATTCTCTTATTTTAAGCTATTCTGAGCAACATTCAACAAAATTTTTTGAAAAAAAAGTTGTTAAACTGATTTTTTTACAAACTTATTTGCAGCCGTGGTGGTCTTTTTGAAGTATAGGTAAATCAGTGAATCCAAAGCTTTCACAGCAGTGCAAAAATTCTTTTTTTCTATGTTCTTATAATAAAAAGAAAATTGAAAAAGGCAATTCAAGAAAATCAAATCAAGTCATCATCAACTTGAAGATAACTAATTGAAGGAGACAATAAACTATCGAATGAATCAAGCTAGTGACCTCTTCTATCTTAGTCTTCTTGTTGGGGCCAAGTCTTCTTGTAGCCAGCCGTCGAAATAGCGGACGTGGGACGTGTGCGCTTCTACTTATGTTGTGTTGCCAACGGATTAGTTACCGCACGATTCGATTCAATGGCCGCAGAGAGTGACCAGCGGCGAATTGCCCTTCGCCGAATTCCACACAACGAACATCACGTTGACGTTAGCTGAACGCAAGCCATGGCTAACAAATGTCGAAATAAACTATCGAATGAATCAAGCTATTGACCTTGAAAAAGTTGTTCAATTTTAAAGCCAGTGAAAAGTTCTTTAAAAGTTTCTTAAGTGATTTCGGCCAGCTTAATACTTCCTTAAACGTTAATATAAGGAACAACTCACTTGTTTAGATTAACAACAAACAAGTTGGATTTTTAAAGCTTTTTCAAAACTACATTTTTGTACAAAACTGATTTTTATTTGTACTTTTTTGTCATCAGGTTTTTATAGCTTAAAATAGAGTTGTACAGGACCGAGACTGGGACCGGGAGTTCCGGCTTTATTCAGGTTTCGGTTTCGAAGTTGGGACTGGGACTCATCCCAAAGAAATTCATGTTAAATTATAAGCAAAATTAAAAATCACGCTTTTTATCGTGAACTTGGCTCAGTGGCAGCGCTCCAAGGTTCTCGGAGTGCTCGGAAGCGCCACTCGGAACTCTCGAGAGTGTCGCAGGTACTCGAAGGCCATACATTATCAATGGGGGGAAGGACTGTCCCCCTCCCTCATGTAGCTAGCATCGAGCCAAAAATTAAGATTCATATAGCCTCGGAGTTCCAAGTCTCAAAGCTATATAGCCGAGCCAAAAAATTAGATGGCGACCTTTTTTTTGGTCGACAACATATAGCTCCGAGGTAGCTTGTCCCCCCCCCCTTGTTCATGTATGTCGAAGGCCTAACACTTAGCCTTGGCCTTAGCCTTGACCTTAACCTTGGCCTTAGCCTTACCGAGCGCCGAAGGCGCTCGGTCTCCAATTTATTTGATTAGAATTTTTGTAAATACCTGCAAATCTATGCGATTTAGCGTCTCGTTTTTTCACATCGGTCTAAGACCCAATAAGGAAAAAAGCATAGAAATCACTTATTCACGCGCGTTTTTAATTGTATTGCTCACTGTTTTTTGTGACTGTTTATCTTTTCGAAACGCTACCGCAAATCAAGGATTAACGGGGCATCGCTAAGTTCTTTTTTAAACATACCATTTTTGCGCTAATTTCAGAGGTTGGGGAAAAGTTTGCAATTTAATTTTCTGGTATTACTTCGAATTAGCTGCCCCAAGTGACAGAGTAGCGGAAAAATTTTTAAATTTTTTTCAAAGGGGTAAGAGAAAAAGGTAAGAGTAAGAGGGTAAAGCAATAGTGCCGAAAATCGATACTACTTCGGATTAGCTGCCCCAAGTAACAGGTACTAGAACTAGAATAAATTTTTTAAATTTTTTCCAAATGGCCCATTAGGGGTATATTTATGCAGGGAATCGATTGCGCGCATTTCCAAAGCTTGAAAATGCTTCCTTCATCATGAACTAGGGAAATTGCAAAAAATTTAAAAAACTTATTTTCAAGCGTTTAAGGGGGGTTCTCCATAAATTTCCCTAGTTCATGATGAAGGAAGCATTTTCAAACTTCAGGAATGCACGCAATTGATTCCCCGCATAAAAATACCCCTATAGGGTCTTTTTTGGAAAAAATTAAAAAAAATTTTTTTCTATTGTAGTACCCTGTTACTTGAGACAGCTAGTCTGAAGTAGTACCGATTTTCGGCACTATTACTTTTTCCTCTTTCGTTTCAATAACAAATTCCTCGCAATCAGGCAACGCTATTTACTGTATTTACGTTTGTGTATTGAAACGAAAGAGAGAAAAAGTATGAAGGAAAAAAGTAAGGGAGAAAACCCAAGTAATAGTACCCGATTTTCTCTATTGTAAACTTACTTAGAATCTCTAATCAATTGAAAGTTTTTTGTCGTTGTTGCATCAAAAAGATAGTTCGAGATTTCAGAAGGGCATTACAGTTCTGATTGGCTAAGCTCTTAGCCGATTGCACATGCACATCAGAAATCTCAGACCACTTTTGATACACATCATTCAAAATAGGCGTTTTTATCAACTTTTTGGGCATTTGAAAGGCCAGTATGGATTAGTTGCATCACACTGTCGATTCAAACCCCAAAAAATTCATAAATCATATATTTTTTTATCATACGTATCACAAAATAGCCAATATTGGGTAGAAAATTAGATGAATAGCCAAAATAGAGATGAGAATATCTTGCATAATAACAAACTTTTTTTGGAATAAAAAGCGGGTCTCCTTTTTTATGCCGATGCCAAAGAAAGACGGGAGAAGGAGAAGCCAACATGACGGTGAGCCGAGCTGCGTCGTACAAAAAGCTCCATCCGTGCACTCACTACATAAAAGCTTTTTTTGTGTCTGGACACAGAAAATTCGCCGGCGCTATTGATTTTCTCATGCTACTACCGTCCAAATGCGTGCACTCCCCAATCAAACTTATATAAAACCGGGGCTTAGGAAAACTGGGAAAGCTAAGGATCGGATGATTTTATCGCAAGCAAGCCAAATTCAAAAAATTTTAAAAAGTGTGTATACTTTTTTTATTTCTTTCAAATGAAGGCGTTTTTTGTATTCATAACTTTAACACTTACAAGGCCGTTTATGAAGCCCATCTTTGTGTGTTACTAGGACCTCAGGGTCAAAAAGGCCGATCTTGTTAGAAACTCGGTCAAAAATCAGGGTATGCCTAAAGATTGGAGTATAACTTTTTACTGAAGCGAAAGCTTGCTACAGGTGTTTAGGCAATAGTTGTCGGGCGGATCTCCAGCTTTCATATGAATGGTCAACCATCTCTTAATTCAATTTATATGAGGATCTAGATCCAATATACCAAAACTAATATTTCCTAAAAAGATGTCTATAATGATGGGCTCTTTTGATTCCATAAAACCACTTTTTTTCAAAAATTTTTTTCGCCTTTGTGTTCAGTGTGAAATCCTACACAAAACATCCCGAGATTCACAAACAGCCTTGTAAATGCTAAAAAGTAACAGGAATTTTTTCAAAGATTCTACCGTGTGTGTAGATGAATATATCAAGTATTAAAAAGTTCATAGCTGGTTTAGCCGCTTTTCTTCATTAGCCATTACTTTCAAAAGCTTTTGTCTGGAATCTAATTTGGGTTTATAAATTTCATCTTCATCGGTTAGATTTAAGCTTAGACGTAGGCAGCTGAGAAAAAAATTCTTTTACACTATCTAAAAATTCCTTAAAGGAGCTGAGATCTGAAGAAAAAAATCATCCCGTTCGATCGTTCCGTTCTTGTCGTCCCGTTTTTGTGTTTCATTCTTGTTCGTCCCGTCGATTCGTCCAGTTGTGTATGCCGAACAAAACTGGGATATAAACTCAAAAGGGGTTAATTTTGGTATAGCTGGAGTAGCTATTTTTTAGTGTTTGCTCGAAAAACTCGAATTGAAAATCTCTTTCAAAAAAAAAGTTTTTCCTAAAAAAACTCTCAACTCCCTTCTATCTAACTTGTGGTCGACCATCAAAATCGGATTTATGGTAGTGGATATGTGACTTTTTAAAACTTACTATATTCATCTGACACGCATGGTATTCTGGGAGAGAACAAACTGACCCGAGAATTACAATAAGAGAATAATGGAACAGCAAGCAAAACAAATGACGGCGTACAGGATTGATATTTTGTGCAACAAACGCTTGAAACTCGAACATTTTAAGACGATGCCAGTGCCTCTGAATCATTGGAAGGCGAGAATACCGTTGAATGCCGTCGGAATGACTGTCCTCCTTTTGTGCGTTCTCGTGCCAATCGTTGAAAAGGCAGAAAAATTAATCATCGCCAACGCTTTTTAAAACAAAATTTCTTATATAAAATTATTTTTACGATTTAAGAGAAAACGTTTTATACACTTTTTATTTCTTTAGATAATGTTTAACAGTAGAAATAAGAAAATGAGAACATTAATAAAACATTCATACCAGTTTAAATTTATTTCGGAATATTGTTAGGGTGATGTGTGAAAGTTGATCAATGCCAGCTTAAAAGACCAGTCCACTCGGAAAAAACACTATGAAAAAGTTAAATATTTGGATAGTTCATGAAAAATGGAGCATTTTTTGTTTTGACGGCATGATTTGAATCGTATAGTTTATGAGATAATTGTGCTTGAAGTTGCGATTTTTGAAATCTGTGTATTACAACGAAAACATAAACGAAATGAAAATTCATCCCTGAATCAATAACAATTGTGTATTGACGGTCCAACTTGAACTCTATTAATTATGCGAATTTCAAAACCTGGTACCCTTGTTTCACGCAGACTGTTGGGGCTGCGTGCCGTTTGGTCTCTTTTACTGGTGGCATATTACACCGCCAATGATTTTAAGGCACTTGTGAACCTGCATAGCTGTAACTGGCATAATAGGCATCAGGCATATCACCTATAATACTAGCTGTGACTTTTTATGACCAGGAAAAGAAATAGATCACAAATTTAAAAATCGATTCATATACAGGGTGTATAAAAAACAGAGATTCGAGCGATTTTTTCATGTTTTGTGCATTTATTTCCAACTCTTGAAAACGCTTTCCTGACCCTGAATCAGTGAATCGGAGTGTGTGTATTGAAGCGAAAATTTTAGATTTTCTGCCTGAGAATGACTTTCTGGGGTAAGTTTATGCGGGGAATCAATTAAACGCATTCTCGAAGCTTGAAAACGCTTCCCTGATTCAGTGAATCGGGTGTGTGTATTGAAGCGATGATCAATTTTTGCTATAATGCATTAATTTTTCTTTTATTCTGGATCAGGACAGCGTTTTCAAGCTTCGGGAATGCGCGCAATCGATTTCCCGCATAAATGTACCCCCCAGAAAATTATTTTCAGGCAAAAAATCTTAAAATTTTCTATTTTCGCTTCAATATACACTCTGATTCCCTGATTTAGGATCAGGGAAGCGTTTTCAAGCTTCGAGAATGCGCGCCATCGATCCCCCGCGTAAAATTAGCCCTAACATGGTCATTAAAAAAATAATCTCGCGTCGAAAAAACATGAAAAAGTCGCCCAAATTCCGGTTTTTTATACACCCTCTATAATGAGGGTGCCGAGCTTTCTAGAGAACCGGCTACTTTGGACCTTGTGCCCCTATAAGCTGGGTTGAAAGAACTCGCAAGAGAGGATGTTACTACTAGGCAAAATCTTTTGGCCTTAAGCGGAGTTTGAACCAGCCTTGAGGGACGCCTGAAACAAGCCCAATACCACCGAACCATGGGACTCTTGGAGTAATGGCTCCAAATTCTACTCTAGTCGTAACGCCTGCTTAATGGATGTACATAAAAACTTTGTATAAGTTTATACAAACATTTTCACAAAGTCGTTCTCAATAAGCTTATAATAAGCAATATTCTACAACGATTGTTTTATGAAGCATTTAGCCAAATTCCCAAGTATTGCATTTGGTCGATAAATATCTTCACAGCCGCGGCATTTCAATCGTTGCCGAAAAAATCCAATAATTCCAATTTTGGCATGAAAGATGCCCGTTTAACCCCAGTTATTACTCGCCGGAAACCGCCCATGAATCCACTTAAACTAATATCTTATGTTTTTAAATTATGTGTCTGCTATTAGACCAATTTTAGCTAATCCATTTTTTATTTTTATAAGGGAACCTTCCCATTTGATGATGAAAATTTCGAACAAGTCCTAGATATTCTTGTAGAGCATCCCCAACTTGTGAAAAATTTGAATGAATTAACTAATGAGCTGCGCACGTTTTAAAGTAAATTAACTTGCAAACTTTAATATTTTATGCGTTTAGGTGATATTGATTTTATGATGCATAAGTTTTCGGGGTGATAGCGTAGTGGCTAAGGCAGTTACCTTTCATCTAAAAGGTGCGGTTCTAATCCCAATCTAGTCCGAATTTTTTTGCCTTTTTACAAAATTTTCTCTATGTTTTTGGTTTTTATTTTTTTACATTTTTAAACAAATACAAAATATTGGAAATCATAAAAATTAACGTGCGCAGCTCATCAGCTAATGCATTCAAATCTTTTACAAGTTGAGGATGCTCTACAAGAATATCGAAGACTTTTTCGAAATTTCCATCACCAACCAGAATAGTTCCTTCTTGTTAGGTAAAAATTACGGCGAAATCTCTGACAAAAATGCCGGCGGTGAAAGGGGATGGAATGCGAGGATTGGCGGTATTCATTTCGGACATACGGAATTGTAAAAGTAAGGAGGCCGAGCTGAAACGTATCAACAAAGAATTGGCCAATATTCGATCCAAGTTTAAAGGTTGGCTGTGATTTTTTGCTTCTAACTAAAGCAATTTTAGGCGATAAAACACTTGATGGATACCAGAAAAAGAAATATGTTTGCAAACTGTTATTCATCTTTCTATTAGGGCATGACATCGACTTTGGGCATATGGAAGCCGTGAATTTGCTCTCCTCCAACAAA